>VZQC01000973.1:298206-334107 GCA_009823505.1 Rhizomys pruinosus | reverse complement strand
GTAGCTCTTTGCTTCTCTGGTTGGTTTCCTTATCTTTTTCAGCATGAGATCTTTTCAGTGTTTCCAGTTCTTTCCGGAGTTTGTCATTCTCTCTCTCTAGGTCCTTCTTGAGTTCTTCATTCTCTTTTCTTAGTTCTTTGATTTTCTCTTTATAATCTTGTAGTTCTTTAAATATGTTCCCAATTGTGTTTCTGATATCTGTGTCCTGGGCCATCCCCAGGGGAATCCCACTGTAGGAACCTTCCATAGGGTTGGTAGAGCTTGATGCAGGATTATCCTGCCCCTTTCCCGTGTTGTCTCTTCTTCGTGTTCCTGGCATATGGGCTTCTCTTTGCCTGTATTCCAATGTGAATCGTAAATGCCTCTTCATTGTGTTGAAGGCTTGCTTTGCTTGCCTCCTTCAGATGCCTGCGTTGGCGGGGGTGGGGGGGGTGGGGGTGTCTGTGGATGTGGGCGGGCTCTTTGGCCTATGCCCCAGCACCTGCACTTGCCTCAGTTGGACCCGGGAGATCTCAGATCTCAAGACTCAACACCACCTTTTCTACCAGCTGGGAGGATAACTCCGCCCCCACAGCCACAAAAGCCAATTAAGCCAAAGACAACTGGATTAACGTATTAACTATATTAAATCAATCAGCAATCAGCCTTGCTGAAGCACCCAGCTGCTGCCTACCTACCTGCGCTTGCCTCAGCTGGACTCGGGAGATCTCCCCAATACATCTTAAGACATCTAGAGTTTTCTCTCAATATGAATTTAGCTCTTCAAGGATACTTTCATTATAAGCTCCAGTTCTAATTACGAAGCAAAATCTATGCCCCATGGGAAACAAATACTAGGCTCTATTTGAGGGGAAGAGGGGAAGGAAGTTGTACTGTAAGCAGGAGAGCTCTCTATGACACTACCTTGGCCATTGGTACTGAGCCCACACTAAGTTTAGTCTGCTACCACCTGCCACACTCTTCCTTTTGGCCTGTGTGATAGTTAATTTTCTCATTGTTACCTTGACTGGATTTAGAGCCAACCAGGATATGCACCTCTGGGCATATCTGTGAGGTGCTTCTGATAGCTTAAAGTGGGAAGGCTACCTGAATGTGGGTAGCATCACTCCATGGGTTAGGGTCCTGGACTGAACTTATTTAAAGGAGAAAGTGAGCTGAGTACCAGCATTCACGCCCCTCTGCCTCCAGACTGTGGAGGCAGTTTGACCAGGACCAGATGTCTTATGCTGTGGCCACGTAGACTGTGCCCCCAAGCTATGAATCAAAACACACCTTCCTCCTCATCCCAACAAAAATATAGTAACTAATACAGGCTCTCAATATCATTTGCTTCCCAGTGAATCCTGGAGTGGTTAGCCCAGAATTTCCCTTGTCCTGTGTCTTCCGTAGCCCTTCAAGACAAAGCTAAATATCCAAATCTCTTCATATGTAAAGTCTAATGCTCACTCTCTCCCAGCTCCTCCACAATGCTAACCAAAGCCTGATATGGATGTCTGGCATCCTGGAGTAGAGTCCCCAGCTTCTTTTTCCCTGTCTAGGAGAAGAACTTCCCCACCGGCTCTCCAGGATCACTCTCATGCTACACCTTGGCTGGATGGTTTTAGTTGTCAAGTTGATATACCTGAGAAAGGGGACTCTCACTAGGGAATTTCCTGTATTGGACTGGCCTATAGGAATGTCTGTAAGGCTTTTTTTTTTTTTTTGATTGTTGAGTGATATGGTAAGGCCCAGCTCACTGTGAGTGGTGACACCCCTGAGCAGGTTGTCCTAGCCATATAAGAAAGTCGGATGAGCACAAGCCAGTAAGGAACACACCTCTACCATCTCTGTCTGCCTCCAGTTCTTGCCTCCCAGCTACTGCCCCGAGTCTCTGCCTTGGATTCCCTTAGTGATGGATCGTAAGCTTTAAGATGAAACAGATCCTATACTCCCCAAGTTGGTTTTGGTTCATGTTTTAACCCAGCAATAGAAAGCTCCCTAGAACAGGAGGCAATTGCTTCTCAACTGCTACATCAGCAGGCACCTGACTCTGTATGCTGTGCAGTGCTTCTTACTGATTTGTAAAAATCGGCATCCAGCACAGGGGACAGGAAAACGTGTGTTGATTCCTTCCCTCTCTCTACGCCTCTCAGTCTAGACTGCTACTGCCTCAGTGACCACTCACCGCAGGGAAAACGCCAGATATCAGGTATTTGGCAGCAGCCCCTTTCGTCTTTGAGGCCCAGATTCACTTCTTCTCATTTAACTACACACATATCTCACCAGTCAGGAAGTAAGGTGATTCTTTACCCTCTGACTACCCCTTCCTTCTCTGTTCTTTTCCTATAAATGCATTGACCCTGTCCACATGACCCCTTAGGAGGCTTGGCTTTACCTTCTGGAATCTGGTACTTCCTGGATGTTTTATCCCTTCTCAGATGGTATCTTCTGTCAACCAAGTCCCACCATGCTTAAATTGTGCCTGATCTAGCTCAAAAGACCTGACTTGATTCAGAAAGTGTCTCTGATGTCTTCCCAGTACTGTCAAGAATCTTATATGAAGTGAAATTGTAGACCACAGCTCTGAAACCTGGATCACATTGCATTGATCATGCATAGAATCCTCAAGTGGCTTTCACGTCTGAAGGTGCAAAATGTTTTAGACTTGAAGCATCTTGAGGAAAGAGACTATCCCACCCACTTCCTTATCCCCAGACACTAAATGCACCATGTGGCAGTTCGCACAGTAGTTCTCATAAGTGATGGATGGATGGATGGATGGATGGATGGATGGATGGATGATAGTCTGACCTCCAATGTTGTGCTCTTTTCAGGAGAGGACACAATGAATTAGTGCAGTTTCCTAGGAACCAACATCTCTAAAACTGTTATAGTCTTAAGACTTTGTAGAACATCTAAAACACAGGTTGTTGCTCTCTCTAAGAACTGCTTACAAACCCTAAAATCATGGGGCTGGAGAGTCGGCCTAGCGGTAAAGAGCTCCAACTGCTCTTGTAGAGGACCCGGGTTCGATCCCCAGCACCCATATGGCGGCTGAGAACCATCTTTAACTCCAGTTCCAGGGGAATCCAACACCCTCTTCTGACCTCTGTGGCATTGCATGACACAGGTGCACAGACCTACATGCAGACAGTACATTCCTACACATAAAAAATAAATTTAAAAAATTTTAAAAAAGAATTAAAAAAAACTCTAAAATCACATTGTATTCAGAGGTGGGAGTGATACACTAGCATCTCAGAATGAATGTTGTCCCTAAGCTTAGAAACCCAAGGATTATCTAGAAATATATGCATGGCAATTAGAGAATAACCAGGACCATCTTAATGACTTAGACTAATCTCAGAAAGACAGCCAGGAAAGTCATTGCAACGAAGAAACAGAAAGTGACTCGGAGAGACTTGCATAGTTATCTAGACTGTAAGACTGAAGGGTTGCACGATGGCTAATCCTGGTTGTCAACTTGACTGGATGTGGAATTAACTGAAATGTGACAGACTTTCTTGATCAGAGTATTTGAAGCCAGAAGACCCACCCTAAACTTGGGTGTTACCTTTTGTGGCAGCCCTGCAAAGGTCCCGGCAGAAGGGCACTTTCACTCTTTGCTTGCTTGCCTCCTCCCTCACTAGTAAGTTCTTGTTGCTTTGTCATTCCTTCACCGATATTACAGCCAACTTCTTCAGATTCCCACCTAGACTGGAGACTAATAGGTCTCCAGGAATCCCTCAAACCTTCAGCACCATTTTCCAAGGTAGAAAATGGTTAAAAAATTGTGTGCTATTCCAAGGCTCAAAGGCTGTTCCCAGGCCTGCAGACTGTTCATCTATCACAACAGACCACTCCTCTTTTCTCCATTTATTCCAGTGCTTCTATAGGGAAGTAAACACCCCACTATGGGAATTATGCTGAGATGGCCATAAAACCATGGGAAACATTATGTCATTCTGTCTGTTCTTAAGGCATATTGTAAAGAGATAGATAGATAGATAGATAGATAGATAGATAGATAGATATAGATAGATAGATAGAGACATTCAAGAGAGTATAGTGATGGTAGAAAGATAAACAGATTAGAAGTAGTTCCTACACGTCACTCACAAATATTCACATATACTCCAAGACTCGTAGAAGACAACTCAGGAGAAAAGACAATAAGCACAAGATGTAAATAAGCAGTCCAGAGAAGTAGCTTGAGTTTCTGGTAATAACCTGTATGTTAAAGGCTGTGTTAGTTATTTTGTGTTGCTGTGATAAAACACCATGATTAAGGCAACTTACAGAAGGAAGAGTTCCTTTGGGCTCACAGTTGCGGAGGGATCAGAATCCGTCTTGGTGGGGAGGCATGAAAGGAGGCAGCTAGAGCAGAAAGCTGAGAACTGACATCTTCATGGGCAAACAGGAAGCAGAGGGAAAGGAAGGGGGAAGGGGGGTCAAGGCTGTGACTCTCAAAGCTCACCTCTAGTGACATTCTTCCTCCAGCAAGGCCACACCTCCTAAGGGTTCCATAACCTTCCCACAAACATCACCACCAACTGAGGACTGTATATCAAGTGTTCAAAGACCTGAGCCTATAGGGGACACTTCTCATTCGAACCACCACAAAGACACATTGATAAAAACCACGCTATATCCATTAAATTAGGAGAAAAGTTTAGCTCTGACACTGCCAAGTGTTGGCTAAGGCAGAACAAGTCAAAGCCAGGATGTCTTTGTGGGTCACATTGGAAGAACAGCTATAGGGAACAACTTGGCAAAACTGAGGGTTCCATCCCCACCACGTAGAAAGTCTGCTTCTAGGGGGATCCTAGAGAAACACAGACGTGTACATGGAAGATGTCTGCAGAGACGGATGAGCAAAAACATGAAACCACCTAAATGTCTTGAATGAAAATGCATGTGTAAATTGTTACACTCACACAATAAAATGGTACAATACTTAAAAATGGTATAGTCAGATAAAATCTGAGTCTGAGATGAATGAATGAGAGATATACTTAGGTGATGCTGCAAAACACAAGGCTCACAAGAGAGCAGATGTAAGGAATCACTTTATTTCAAGCCTATGTGTGTGTGTTAGGAAACCATAAGGTAGGTGGTCGTCTGAATGTTTTCTCATGCATCCAATGCTTTCTCCTGGCCAAGAGTTCCTGCCTCTCTAAGACTGTGAATTTCACTGGTTCTTCTGAAGGAAATGGAGGGACCAGAAGGCCAACCACCCTGCCCAACCAGCCAACAATCTTGACTTCATAGTGGGAGGGCTCAGGGTATATGAAAGGATGCCAGGCAGCAGTGGCTCTCTCTCTCTCTTTCTCTCTCTCTCTCTCTCTCTCTCTCTCTCTCTCTCTCTCACTCTCACCATTTTTCCCTCTTGGGTGGAGGTCCCAAGTCCATGCTGGGATTTTGGATAGATATGAGGAGAGGGGGATCACTCCTCGGCCTATAAGTGATATTTATTTACCTCCATTTATTCCCTAAATAAGTCTGAGTAAACTCGCTACTCTCCCTGAAACTAAAGATTTGCCTTAGGGACCTCAGCAGCAGGGGCAGGACACCACGTGTCTGGGTATCTCCTGGGAGGAGTCTCTGTGACAGAACACACTTACATGTATGGGAATTATGGAGAGGAATCTCTTCAACAGAAACATACTCACATGTATGGGAATTATGAACTCAAAATCCAAGGCAAGGCAACATGAGTGTTTTCAATGTGTTGATGCTTTCTTAACTTCAACTCTGATCTCTGTATCCTTCTTTATATTATACATAGAAATATTTAATAAGATTTTCCAAAATAATTACGCTAAGCTGTTCGTATTTTCATTGCTTCCTTTGTTGTTCTGTAAAGTGAGTCTCTCTCTACACAGCTTTCAAATGCAGACTGCCTTCTGCTTCATTGTTAAGCATGCCTACAAATGTCTCAGTCATGTTCGCGTCTGTTTCTCGTCCTGCCTTTCATTCCACCAAACTCTATAACTACGATGGAAAACTAGTAAAGAGTTTCTAAGTTGGGGGCTGTGCCCTCTGACTTGACACTCAGTATTAGATCCATCTGGTCTCCCATGAGCCCCTCCCTCCCATGATTGTTTAAGTCCTAGTTAGGGACTGATTTCAGGTAGTTTCAGTGTAGACTGAAGAACTGGACATGGGCTGAGATTAGGACAGTGAGGTGGTGACTTGGGACAGCTGGGCTGTGTACAGGCATTTTTTTCTGTAAGTCTGGCTGGCTTTTAATGTGCTTTTATTAGGAGAACTGTATTCGAAAACCCAGGTTTTTACGAAAGAAAATATTTCCATAGAATTGTGATTAAAAGTCATTCAACTAACACCTGATGGCCCAGTGTTGGTAAACATATGAAGAATCAATATATTGTCAAAAGTTGTACTGGGGATAAGTTGTCACAACACCTTTGAGGGATGATTTATTGATTCCTGTTAAAGATGAAAATGCACAGGCTTTTCAATCCAACAAATCCACTGTTTGGAGGATTCTAGCCAATGTAAACAATGAGGTGTACAGGAACGTTTATGGCAACATCCCTAAGTATAGTGGTAAATTGAAAACAGTCCAGATATCAGCCGGCAGTTGAACTGGTAAAGAAGTTGTGGCATATTCTCATTCTCATAATGGAACACTAATAAAGCAGCAAGTTAGATGTCTAGGGGTGTGTGTGTGTGTGTGTGTGTGTGTGTGTGTGTCTGTTAGAATAAATAAATACACAAAGTATAATTTTTTTTTTTGCTGGGAAATGAACCCAGGTCTTCTGGAAGAGCAGTTGGCGCTCTTAACCGCTGAGCCATCTCTCCAGCCCAAGGGAATGTTTAGACATATATAGATATATATATATATTATATATAATTAGACGAAAAGTATGCATGGGTATGGTGGCATGCACTTCAACCCAGCACTAAGGTACAGGATGGTACATCCCTTGTGAAATCAAAGCCAGACTGGGATGGTCTACATAGTCAGTTCCAGACCAGCTGGGGCTACATAATGAGCCATTGTCTCAAAAATAAAATAAAAAAAATTATACTGTGGAGGAGAAGGGGCTTATGAGAAGAAGAGAGTTTTCTTCAGAGATGTGAGTAGGTTAACCATACCCCAATGGATGGCCCCACCCACAGCCACATGTATACGGGAAGCATATTGGACTTAATTGGTTATAAAAGGAAAAAAAATCCATAATGTTGGAGGCAGGCAGACCTGGAGGAGTCAGAGAGAGGAGTGGAGGAAGGTCGAATGCGATCAAGACACATTTCAAAATACACTGCCTGCATTCATGAAATACTCAAAAGAATCTATAAAAATATCGTATTAAAAATTAAGCTCAGGGCTGGAGAGATGGCCTAGTGGTTAAGAGCGCCGACTGCTCTTGCAGAGGACCCGGGTTCAATCCCCAGCACCCACATGGTGGCTGAGAACCGTCTTTAACTCCAGTTCCACGGGAATCCGACACCATCTTTTGACCTCTGTGGCATTGCATGACACGGGTGCACAGACCTGCATGCAGACAGTACATTCACACGCATACAAAGTAAATAAAATTAAAAACTAAAAAAAAAAATTATGCTCAGCAATTGTAGCCTCAGACAAGACAAAAATCCCACCATGAACACAGGAAGTGGGTAAGAAATCCCAGCCCAAACTAAGGACCTTTGGGCAATTGACGGCTGTTGGAAGGAAGAGACAGTGTCTTATAGGGATGGGACTCTTGGTGGGTCCAGAGGATGGCTCCACACTGATGGACATTGGGGGACACAAGTCAGACTCTATAGGCTATATTTTATTTATAAGAGAGTTCATTAAATTGGGCAGGGGCATCAAATTATATTGTCTGAAAATTGCAAAAAATGCAATAAAAATAAAATTCAATTGAACAAAGAGAAAGAATAATAAAGGGGAGAATGAATCTAAAAAACATGCTCTGCAGTAAGGCATGCTGGAACATAACATTTCTGGAAGGTTAATAAAACAAAAATTAACATTATGAATCACTTGTGGCTAAATATAGACACAAAAAGTAACACAAACAGGTGAAAATGGGGAACTTGAAGTTAATATGTAAATACTGATGCAGTGTTGGGGGAAATAGGTGGGGAATGAGTTTACTCAGAGATCTCAAAGTGTTCTACGATGCTTCATCGTTGATGTGTTTGCTGTTTAAAGCAAATGCTTTATTTCAGGCATCATCTCTAACAATGGGCATTTCTTTATACAATCATAAGGCCATTGTGAAGTCTACCAAAATTCAGTGTTTTACATCAGTGAATAGATGCAGTATATTAAATATCTACAATTTGCCTAAATGTATTTTATAAAGATTTATTTTTATTTTATGTGTGTATTTTGCCTGCATGTATGCAAATATACCATGTGTAGTACCCGAGGAGGCCAGAAGAGGGGTTTAGATCCTCTAGGACTAGAATTACAGATGGTTGTTAGCCGCCATATGGATGCTGGGAACCAGACCCAGGTCCTCTGCAGGAGCAGCAAGTATTCTTAACTGTGGAGCCATCTCTCCAGCACCTAGAAGTACTTTTTAAGACAGAGTCTGTGTTGCTCAGGTTGAACTCTAACTTTTGGGTTGAAATGATCCTCCTGCCTCAGCCTCACTAGTTGATGAAAAGAAAATACCTTTAGGGGCTGGAGAGATAGCCTAGCAGTTAAGAGCACCGACTGCTCTTGCAGAGGAACCGGGTTCGATCCCCAGCACCCACATGGCGGCTAAGAACCATCTGTAACTCCAATTCCAGGAGAACTCCAGTTCCAGGGGAATCCGAGACCCTCTTCTGACCTCCACGGCATTGCACGACACGGGTGCACAGACCTGCATGCAAACAGTACATTCATACACATACAAAAACAAATAAAATTTTTTAAAAAAGAAAATACCTTTAACTGGGTTGTGCAAATCAGAATCCCTACAAATTTCACATGTTATGTTTGGTTTTAATGTTTTAAATTGCTGTATGGCAAGCAATGTCTCTCTTTCCCCCAACCTTCCACACCCAGTCCCATACACACCCTTTACATCGTGTCCTTCACTTTACAAACTAGATCACTGGCCCTCTAGACTATTCTGTATTTATCTGTTTACTGTCTTCTAGAGTCATTTAACTTACCCTTCTCCCCTGCAATCCCCTCACAAGGAAGGTGGGTGTGTATGAGATTTAGTCAAGTTCAGATTCAACATTCTACTTTCTAAATTGGGTCCAATACTTCCAGCACACCACATGAGGAGACTCACTGAGGGAAGATGCAGTTTGAATTAGGGGCTAGTTTTCAGATAAGATCCCTCAGGGTATAACCTGGAAGTCACGAGGTTCCTCTGACCCCCTGCCCCAAGAGGGAGAAACTCCTGGCCCAGTACATGACCCTAGGTGGGGCAGTAGCATACAGGAGCATGAGACTGGGGTCTGGGGTCAGCTCTGAGAGATGACGTCATTTTGCTTATCCATCATGCAATAAAATGAATTCTCCATTACCATCATCACATCGAATTCCCAGATCCATTAATTGGTGAGTATACGGGCCAAAGTAGTCCTGGATTTCAAGCGTTGGGGGCTAGTGGGTTAGAAGGGGCTCAATCAGATTGCTAACCTGATAAGCTAGCATGTGGTTGGATGGAGACTAATCAAGTCAGCAACCTGTAAAGTGGATTATGAGTGGGTGTAGGCTGAAGATTGATCATTGGCTGTGAGCTTGAAACACCTATCCAAAGGCCAGCAGTTTCCGGGCAGGTTGGATAGCATGGCCAGGTGGGAAGCATTCTAATTCCCAGGTTAAGGACCTAAGAGAGGAAGTAGTCACTCAGATCAGGTTATGAAAGTAACCAACTGACCTCTGCATTGAGGGGTCAGCTTACTTGCCCACCTTCCCCCCATACCACTCCACTCGTGCCTCTCATGCAGGCTCGCACTTTGACAGGGTTTCACACTATAGCCCAGGCTGGCCTAAAACCCACAACATAGCCCAGAGTGGTTCATAAAACATTTTTTAAGAATCTTGGTTTAGCCGGGCATGGTGGTGCATGCCTTTAATCCCAGCACTTGGGAGGCAGAGGCAGGTGGATCTCTGTGAGTTCAAGGCCAGCCTGGTGTACAGAGCCAGTTCCAGGACAACTGAGGCTACAGGGAGACCCTGTCGCAAAAAGACAAAAAAAAAAAAAAAAGAAAGAAATTTGGTCTAAGATTTGGAAATAGAAGTTATGTAACAGTTTGAGGAAAGCTGCAGAAATGTGCTCATGAAGAAGAAAAAAGATGAAAATATGGAGCAGAAGAGGGAGGAGGATGTAGGGAACAGCACATTAACAAGACATGAGAAAGAGAGCGGTGGAGGCTCCCCCAGCCCCGGTGAGGCTCCCACGGCCAACAGATGTGGGCTGAGATGGGATGACGTTGAGACGAGACAAAGAAAGAACAGTAAGTCCAACACACAAACAACAACAAAGTCAATAACTAGAAATTCAGACTCAGGAGGGGAAAACAGACCACAGGGGGCCCAGTAGAGAGAGCGACACACCAGCCAGTGTGACCCCCTGGGAGCTGGGCCTGGAGCCTCAAAGAAGGATTTCTTATACAAGTGCCTGGAAGGAACATTGGCACAGGAGTCAAGAGCTGAAGAATGCATTCTAGGGACTTCTATTTAGGGAACCAAGAAAGCAAAGCAAACATAATAAATTTACTACAGGAAGGGCTACAATTCAGAGGTCACTTGAAGGACAACAAGGAGACTCTAGGGTGAAACACGTGACTTGGATTCCGAAAAGGCGGGGTTTGAGTTGTAGACCATATTTCCTGGTGTCTGTCATGCATTCAGTTTGACTTTGGGTTCTGTTGTTTACAAAACTGAATTTTAAAAGTGCCTCTTCGTGGGGCTTGTCTTAAGGGTTAGATGAGATGGCCGTTGAGACACAGAAGTTTTCGAATAGTTTCTATTCTGGTCATTATTATTACTGCTACTCTTGATGACTTAAATAAGTGCTATGATTTGAATGTGCCCTCCAAGCTCATAGGTTGGAAACTTAATTTCCAAAGTAACCAAGCTGAGAGGTAGGATGTGTGAGAAGTGAGTGGTTATTCAGGCAGAGCCCTCCTGAATAAAGTAATGCATTTATTGCATGTTTCAAGAGTGATTTCTTTTTTTTTTTCTTTGGTCTTTTTGAGACAGGGTCTCCCTGTAGCCCCAGCTGCCTTGGAACTCACTCTGTAGACCAGGCTGGCCTTGAAATCGCAAGAGTGATTTCTTGAGGAAAGGGCCAGCTCATGACTCCTCTCCCCACCCTCCCATGTGCTCTTTCCTGCCCTTCTACTTTCCATCATGGAATAATGCACAAGAAGGCTTTGAAAAGAGATGAATTGTTTTTCTTATACATATCCAGCCTGTGGTATTCTGTTACAGCAGCATAAAATAGATTAAAGTAGTGTTTAAATATGAGTGTGTATTAACTTGTATAAATGCTGGGTTACAGAGGTGGAAAGATGGCTCCTGTGGTTATAGAACTATCTGCTCTTACGAAGGACGTGAGTTCTATTTCTAGCACCGCCCCCACCCCATGGTAGCTAACAACCATCCTTAACTCCAGTTCCAGGGGATACGATGCCCTCTTCTGGACTCTGTAGAAGCTGAACTCACATGGGACACTTCCCTACATGTAGCCAAAGGACTTGTACACATAAGATAAAAATAAATAAGTCAAAACCATTTTTTTTGTTTTTTTAACTTTATTATTTTTTGATGCTTTGTGTATTTCAGACATCATTTTCCAATTCAGTTCAGCCATATTTCCCTTTCCCTTCCCCCCACCCCACCCCACCCCACCCCATCCCAGATCATGCATTCTGCCATAACTGTCCTGCATCTTTCTCTCAGTTTTTTTCCCCCATTTTTTAGCAATAGGTGATAATTTATGAGTACAAGCATCCTTCATGTAAAACCAATTTGCAAGCAGTTGTGCCCAAACCCACACAGCCTCTTGGTCCCACCATCCAGCAGCGGGGGGCTTGTATGTTCAATCAAGTTGATCAAATGAGTGTCCAGGCTATATTGCTGTAGGTTCACCGTTCACCCCAATCGCAGCCCTTACATTCTACCATGCCCCTTCTTCCGCAGATTTTTCCCTAAGCTTAGACAAGGGGCACAGGTGGATGAAAAGCAAAACAGTCTACTTTCTCTGGAGCTGTGGTCTTGGACTCTGGTCACTTCTGGCTGTTTTCTTTCATGGGCTGACAGTTTGTCCAGAAATAACCTTTCTATCCTACTAATGAAGCACAAGCAATTAGATATATAGGTATTTAAACAGTATTAATTGTTATCATAGGTTACTTTGGTATAGACACAGATGTTTGGATGGTATGTTAATCCATGAATTATATTTTTTTCTGTTGAATATGACAGGGTCTTACTGTGGCTTATAACATCTCCTGACCATTAGAGGGTGCAAGCTTGTGGCATCAGCCGTGGGTTATTCCTCCAAGGAGAGAGCCAATAGCCAATTAGATTTGGGATATACAAGCATATGGCTGCCTCTGCTGCACAGTATTTCCAGGCAGGTGAGGTGTAGCTGGTGCTGACGGAGGAGTCTTGCTTGACTCAAGGAGACCCATATTTGCTTTATTGGCATTTTGATGCTATGTTAAAAGCAAGTCAGGTGTGACAGGCCATTGCTTTGGTTATTATGTTATATTGGAAAATTCTTTTCTTTGAAAGCATGTTTTTCTCTTCTGAGTTCTACGTTTCTGTTTCTTCTCATCTTTTTGAAATCTACTGTTTGAAACAATGGTCACTTCTAACTCCCCATAGTAGAAGCTGATCATAGGCTGTGTTGGCCCCTTAGGCCAACTCATTTAGAAGATCCTCTGTTTTGTTTTGTTTTTCTTAAAGATCTGGACATTGAACCCAGAACTTCATGAATGATAGACAAATGATCTAGCACTGAGCTACATCCCCAGGCCAGGAACTCCGATTTTAGAAGGATTTTCCCAATTCTCTCTTCCTCTGTATCATTTACCCAGCATGTCACAGGAGGCTAGAGATGTCTGTCCACACCAGAACCCCCAAGCCCCCATTTCTTCTCTACTTGCTAGAGCCAGAGATAGAAGGGTCTGGCATCTTCCTGGGGGCACCACTCCTAGTGAAAGACTACCCTATCCCTTTGTATTGCCTTCACTAGTGAGGAGTATCAGAGAAGTGGAAACATTGTGCCTTTGAGTGCTTAGGCCAAGCCTTCATTGAGAGAGGCTAACGCACAGTAACACATCAGACACTATATAGACTCTCCTTTGAGTGCTTAGACCAGTCCTTCACTGTGAGCGACAAACACACAGTAATTCATCAAATACCATACACAGACTTTGCTTGGCCTTGATGTGAAGGAATTAGCAGTGAGTCTTGCCTTAGAGGACAGGGCTCACATGTGGACAGACATGTACAGAAATGAACAACTCAAAGCAGATTTGTCTGCTGCAAACGACATGCAGAAATGGTGTGAGAATTCAGTTTGGATTTTTTTTTTTTTTGCTTCAAAAAGAGTCAATTTTGGCATAGCTGTTGGAAGAAATCCTGAAGACTCTGATGAGTGGTGGCTCAAGTCTCAGTGTCACTCTGGGCTGCATTCAGCAATTGGGTGAATAAATCCATAAAAGGAAAGGCTATCATGAAACATTTGAGTCTGACAGATGTGGGACACAGACAGGAGCCCTGTCACCCGAATAAGGATTTGGCAGTTATAAGACAGAAGAAGAAGCCAACATTGAGTTATTTTCTTTATGAGTCTGGCTAAGAGCTGAACATAGAGAAACATTGATGCTTTTAAAAACAGGAGCCACGGGCTGGAGAGATGGCCTAGCGGTTAAGAGCGCCGACCGCTCTTGCAGAGGACCCGGGTTCGATCCCCAGCACCCACATGGCGGCTGAGAACCGTCTGAAGCTCCAGTTCCAGGAGAACTCCAGTTCCAGGGGAATCTGAGACCCTCTTCTGACCTCCGCAGCATTGCACGACACGGGTGCACAGACTTGCATGCAGACAGTACATTCATACACATACCGAAATAAATAAAATTAAAAAAAAAAAAAAAAAACAGGAGCCACACACTATGCAGTGTGTTCCTGTGGCCTTGGGGGCAGTGCTTAAACCTTAGGTATGAAGATGAAAAAGGGCAGCTACTCTTGAGATTGGACATAGGCATAAATCACTAAGGATGCAGTAAAAAATAAATCATGGTAAATGAACAAACCGGTGCCTCTGGAAGTCTTCAGAGGCAATTCATTGTTCAGTCAGCAAACATCGTGTTACAAAGACAGAAGCTATGCTCTGAAACACTTCAAGTTTACTAATTCAGAATCACAAGAGAATGAGTTCAATGCAGATTCCTGGCAAAGAAGGTTTGATTTTATTAGGAGACATTAAGAGAAAAGGAAACACCCTGGAGAGATGGCTCAGTAGTTAAGAGCACTGGCTGCTCTTGCAGAGAACTCAGGTTCAATTCTCAGCACCCACATGGTAGATAGCAACTGTCTAACTCCAGTTCCAGAGGAATCTGATGCTCTCTTCTGACTTCCATGGGCATTGTAGTACACTTACATACATGTAAGCAAACACTTATACACATAAAAGTAATAAATACAATATTTTAAAAAATAAAAAGAAGCTAACATTGCGATTCAATGACACTTAAAGATGCAGAAGGAAATGACTTCTAATACAGGGAATAGACTATAACTTTACAAATGTCATCATCAGCACATCTTTTTACATGTCTGAGGTCAATAACACCTCTCGAGGTTTGTTTTTGCTGTGGGGTACATTTACTTCATTTCAACTTGTTTGATGGAATACATAAGGATCTGGAGAGATGTCTCAACATAATAGTGTATACCGCTCTTCTAAGTTTAGTTCCCAACCACCCACTTCTGGTGGCTCATAAGTGCCTCTAACACCAGCTCCAAAGGATCCTACACATCTGGCCTCTGTGGTCATTTAACATTCACAAGTACATACCCTCACACAGACACACACATATACATAATTAAAAAATAAAATCAGGAGGCTAGAGAGATGGTTTAGTGGTTGAGGGCACTGTCTGCTCTTGCAGAGGACCCGTTCAAATCCCAGCACCCACATGGCATCTAACAACTGTCTGTCTGTGACTCCACTTCCAGGGGATCCAAAGCCCTTTAAAAATATAATAAAAATAAAATCAGATTTTTTAAAGAGAGAGAAAATACATAGAATCTACTATTCATATGTGTGTCTGAAACACAAGATAGACTCTGGCCTCAGTATCTGAGAGGCCAAAATGTCCATAAAAGGCAAACAAACTTTACTGTACTGGACTACAACATAAAAATAAAATAGCTTATAGACTTTGAGAGAACTGAGTTAACAAGATCTTAGAACTTTGAGCAGTTTATAAAGTGTGAAAAAAGAGACAGATATGTCACTGCCACCCACACCCAGAGACACATATGTATCGATACATATATGTCTACCACAATTAGAGGTTCAAAGGTAGCATTTTAACAAGGTATGTTCTAGCATGGAACAGTGAACTAAACATGAAATTCTGATCCCATCCCAGTAAGTTTGAATCCACATCTGGATCCACCTCTCTATAATTGTGCAGCCAGGGAAACTACTCTCCTTCTTTGAGTTGCAACATCCTTTTTCTTTTTTTTTCTTTTTTTTTTTTAAATATACACATATTTACTTTCATTTAGTCCTAAAACACCATGTAACCTGTAGACAGAGTCTGGGCAAAATTGGATACTTGTTGAACTCACATCAATTAAATATGCATTAATCGAATATAGACCCCTGTCCCTCTCCCGCCCTTCCCACCCCTCCCGATTCACCATTTCAGTCAGTTTTCTGATGCAGTCTTTCTGTTGTTGTTCTTTTAATATGCATCCCTCTCCACAAGAAATATTTATAACTGGGTTATTGGCGCTAGCATCAACATATGAGGGATACCATTCGTCGTTTGTTTTTCTGGGACTGTGTTACTTCACTTAACATAATGTCTTCTAGCTCCATCCATTTACCTGCAAAGTTCATGATACTGTCTTTCTTTACTGCTGCATAGAACTCCATTGTGTACATGTACCACATTTTCTCTATCCACTCATCAGTTGAGGGGCATTTGGGTTGGTTCCAGCTTTTTGCTATTGTGAACAGAGCTGCAATAAATATAGCTGTGCATGTATTTCTGCAGTTAGATGAGTCTTGTGGGTATATGCCCAGGAGTGGTATGACTAGGTCAAATGGCAAGCTAATTTTGAGTCTTCTAAGGGTTCTCCACACTGCTTTCCATAGTGGCTGTACAAGTTTACATTCCCACCAGCAATGAATGAGTGTTCCCCTTTCCCCACAACCTCTCCAGCACTTGATATCATTTGTTTTCATGATCCTGGCCAGTCTTATTGGAGTAAGATGATATCTTAAAGTGGTCTTAATTTGCATTTCCCTAATTATTAGTGATGGTGAACAGTTTTTAAGATGTTTCTCAGCCATCTCTAATTCCTCCTCTGTGAAGTCTCTATTCAGTTCTTTGCCTCCATTTCTTTTGAGTGATTCATGTGTTTTGGGTCTTTGATGTCTTCTTTGTTTTTTGAGTAGCTGTTAATACTCTGGAAATTAATGCTTTGAATCAGTATGTATCTGCAATTGAAAAGGTTCCTCTCCAATCTCTGTGGGTTTTCTTCTCTCACTGATCCTTATGTTCTTTTGATTGTACAGAAGCTGTTGAGTTTAAGAGGTCCCATTTGTCACTTGTTGATCTTATTTCTTGGTGCAGGCTCTGTCTGATTTAGGAGTGCTTATTCCTGAGCTATGATCTGTGATTCCGGTATCTGCCAGTAATCTCTTCTACATCAACTCCAGATGGTTGGAATTTACTTGGGGAGAGGGGTGGCTTGGCTTGCATCCATCTGGAAGTGACTTTTTACGGGCGAAGGTGGTAGGGGTTTTAATATTCATCTTCTACAAGTGGGTGATCAGCTTTTGCCAACACCACTTTCTGAAGATGCTGTTTTTCCTCCATTTGTCTTCTTGGCCCCTTGTCCAAGTATAATGGGCTGAAATTTTATGTGCTCAGTTTGGATCTTCAGTTTATTCCATTGGTCCAACTGGTCTGAAGTTTTGGTCCCAGTATCAAAGGCTGTCTGTTATGACTATAGTCCCTGTAGTCATGTTTTGAAGTCTGCGGTAGAGCAGTCCCCCCTGTATTGCTTCTTTTGCTCCAGAGTTGCTTGGCGATTCGGGAGGGTATTTTGTTTTGCCGACATGAAATTGAGGAGTTTGTTGTTTCCAAGCCGATTGAAGAAACTCCATTTTTTGGGGATTTCTGATTGGGATTGCATTTTAAAATCTGGGAACACAGTGTGTGGGTAGGATGGACACTTTTTTAGTATGTTTATTTTCCCAATCCACAAGCATCGGAGGTTGGTCCATCTTCTGATGTCTTTCTTCTAGCTTCTTAATTCCTTTTAGGGGTTTTAAAAATTTTTGGTGTAGAGAGCCTTGGTGTCTTTGGTAGGGTTTGTTGTTCCTAGGTATTTGTCACAGGAAACAAACAAAAAAAATCCCAGCACCATAAGATTTATGAGTTTAATCATACATTAATATATCACTATCTATTGAATATTTGCACTGAGCCACGAAGCAAGCAAGCAAAGCACTGAATGTTAGAATATTATCTAGTGGAGTGCGACTGGTCCATCGCAAAGTTGTCTGTGGGATTGGTACGCTATTATTTAGGTAGACAATGGGCCGCAGTGGTTGTCACACTATGGTACAATTAGGAGCATGCGAATGAAAAACCACAAAACACCATTTGATTACCAAGAGTCCAAGATGGTACACGAGGAGTGGAAGATAGTCAATGACAGATGTCCCACACGCTATGTACAGCCTTTCTCTGGAGCACCCTAATAACCCTAAGTTCTGACCATCTATGCCCATCCTGGGTCTTCAGCATATATGTATGTGCTTCTAATTGGCTCGGTTGGATCTCTTGAAGGGTGTGCATGTGTACATGTCTGTTTCTATGTGTTAAGTTTCTGTGCATCCACCTGTCTTTTTGTGTCTTTGGCTCTGTGTGTATCTGATTCCCCAAAGCTTTGTTCATAACTGGATCTTGGGTACAGTTCTGTCTTCTTATTTCACTAAACCTATCTTTTTTTCTTCATTGTTCACGTCCTCCTCTATAGCTGAAGATTCAACCAACCTTGGGCAAGATCTGTTCTTTTAAAGGCCATGTCATCCCTGAGCATGTACAAACTATTTTCTTTGTTATTCCTTAAACACTACAGTGCGACCATTGCATTAGGGATTGTAAATGCCATAGAGATGATTTGAATACAGAAGTATTTGTGTAGGTTACATGCAAATAAGAATGCACCACTGTATGTAAAGGACTAGAGCCTCCGTGGATTTGGAAACTCATGTTGGGGAAGATCCTGATTAGATAGTGTATTGATTAGTTTTAAGTGTCAATTTGCTATGACCTAAAATCCCCTGGAAATAGAGTCTTAAAAAAGAATTACAGGGGCTGGAGAGATGGCCTATGTGTTAAGACAACCAACTGCTCTTGCAGAGGGCCGGGGTGGTTTGATCCCCAGCACCCACAGGCAGCGGGAACCTGTCTTAACTCCAGTTCCAGGGGAACTGGTGCACCAACCTACTTGCAGACAGTACATAACACATAAAAATAAAATTGTTTTTTTAAAAAAGGAATTACGGCCGGGCGTGGTGGCACACACCTTTAATCCTAGCACTTGGGGCAGGGGAGTGGGCGGGATCTTGTGAGTTCAAGGCCAGCTGGTTTCCAGAGTGAGTTCCCGAACAGCCAGAGCTACAGGGAGACCCTGTCTCAAAAAAAAAAAAAAAGGGAATTATGTAGATGAGGTTGGTCTGCAGACATTTCTGTGGAAATTGTCTTAACTGCTAATTGATCTAGGAAAAAACAGCACATTGTGGGCAGCACAATTCCCTAGGCAGAGGTCCTGACCGCTGGGGAGAAGAAAGCTAGCTGGAGCAAGCCAGGCCTGAGTGCACTTACTTCTCTCTGCCTTGGCTGTGCCTGTGATAGAACTAGCTGCTTGACTTACCCCCAATGACATACCCAACCCCAACGCAACACTTCCACCCCTAAATTTATTTTAGGGTTAATAAAATTAACGTTAGGCTGTTTTATCACAGCAAGAGAAATGAAACCTAAACAAGCAGGACAGGAGTTACATATGAAGCGGTCAAAGCAAACTCCAGCTGCGTCTTGGTAGCTGTGTCTCCTGAGGGTCAGAATGCCTCTTTGTGCTTAAACATCCTTAAAGCTACAATTAGGCTCTTCCAGCTATACCAGAAACTAAGGCACTAGGACACTTCCCCACCTGCTACATAGGCACCCCATCAAAATGTTGACATCCTCAAAAGACCCGGATTTCATTATAATATCATTTGCATTGTGGCTTTGAACCATCCTTTGAGTCTCTTTCAAGATTATTAGAATTTCTCTAAAAGAATTTCTCTGGTTCACCAGTATTGGGGAAAGAGAAAGAGTCACCTTATCCTCATGAATGCCCCACCCACCTCATAAACATTCATAAAACCTTAAAAATTCACAACCTAAAACCCAGTGGCTTGTTATCCAAGCATGCTTGAGTCAGCCTGCTCCAGTCTCTCCAATACACTGTTGTTTTGCTTCACTTTACTAAATACACTGCTCAAACTGGGTCTCTCAGTGGAATTCTTTCCTTTACAAATAGAAGATGTGAGCCAGTAAGATAACTTGGCACATAAAAGCACATGCTGTGCAAGCCCAACAGCCTGAGTTTAAAGGAAATGGAAGGCTGTACGGAAAGTTTATGTTTAGAGAACAAGATGCTGATATAGATGACTGGCAGGGAACAAAATGCCAAGGTGGTTGACACTGGGCATGAGGGACTGGGGGGACCGGGGCATGAGTCAACATAGAATGACTGACACCGGTTATCTGGGTGACACAAAAAGTAAATAATGATATAATCTGTTCTATAACTTTCTGGCAGACTGCTACATTTGAGTGGGCTTTGTCAAAACATGGCCTTGAGTTCAGAGCCTTTTTCTTCACCTTTGTCAGCCTACCTATGTGTGTCTATATGTTCCTGCCTATATGCCAGTCTGTGTGTGTGCCTAAGCCCAACCTGTGTGTGACCCTGCCTAGGCACTTCTCAGCATCTGTCTGCCTAGGGGACTGTGTGCCAGTAAATAAAATATGTCTTATCTGCCCACAACTCCTCAATATCTCTTCAACCTCCAGGTCTCCTGGGACCCTCCTCCTATCCTGACGGAGCTTGGACCTCATGGAGTTCTAGTTCCAGAACTCAAGTGAAAAACCCAGGTGTGGTGGTAAACATCTGTAACCCCAGCACTCCTACAATGATAAAGGAAGTAGAGACAGGAGACCCACCCAGAAGATCTAGGGCCAGTTAGCCCTGGAGTGCACACCATAAACAAAGCAGAGTCTGTCTCAGTAAGGAGGAGAACAAGACCCAACTCCTGAAAGTTGTCCTCTGACCTCCACATTTATCCCATGGCACACCAACATTCCTGTTCCTCTCTCTCTCTCTCTCTTTCTCTCTCTCTCTCCCCTCTCAGCGCTCTCCGCTCTCTCTTAGAGAGAGACATTGTTTAAAATTCAAAGAAAGGCAAGAATTGAGGCCAACCTTCACTGGATAGTAGAACCACCTCCCATGGATCCTGGCGGCCAACTGTCTACTCTACTCTCATAACTAAACTTGGGGTTACATATTATCATCATTCAATAATTAGATGAATAATGAAAATTTATGAAGGGCATATAAGAACCATTTTATTTTTGTCTGTTCTGTAGTAGTTTGTATGCACTTCGTTATTGGGGAGAATCAGCGGCTACAGTTTTTTGAGGTGGAAATGTCTCCTCTATCAGGTGCAAAGCAAACTAAAGGTTGACATGCCAATGTACGCGGTTCCAGAACTGCTGAGCCGGGGCTTCCAAACCCGTGCCTGGCCATGGGCAGGCTGCAGAAGGAAGAAACAATCCTCAGAGGCTTCTTGTTGCATGCCTATTCTTGGGAGAAAAAGAACCCACTGGGCTGGAGAGATGGCCTAGCGGTTAAGAGCACCGACCGCTCTTACAGAGTACCCGGGTTCGAGCCCCAGCACCCACTGGCGGCTAGAACTCTGAACTCCAATTTCCAGGAGAACTCCAGCTCCAGGGGAGTCCGACGCCCTCTTCTGACCTCGCGGCTTGCACGACACGGGTGCACAAACTTGCATGCAGACAGTAACATTCAACACATACATAAAAATAAATAAAATTAATAAAAAAAATTTAAAAAAAGAAAGAACACACTGGATTTATAGCTATGGACAAGAAGAGAAAATGTCCTCCAGTCCCAGTTATCCATACAACATTTACTAAGTGAAGAGGAACCGTTTGCCAAAAAAATTTAAAAACAAGCCCTGAGCCGGCGTGGTGGCCACGCCTTTAATCTAGCACTTGGGAGGCAGAGGTAGGCGGATCTTTGTGAGTTCCAAGGCCAGCTGGTCACAGAGTGAGTTCAGGACAGCTGGTGCTGGGGCTACAGGGAGACCCTGTCTCAAAAAAGAAAAAAAAAAAAAAAAAAAAAAAACACTGAATTGGGGCTGGAGAGATGGCCTAGCGTGAGAGCACTGACGCTCTTGCGAGGGACCCGGGGTCGATCCCCAGCACCCACATGGTGGTGCTAGAACCCATCTGTAACTCCAATCCAGGAGAACTCGTTCCAAGGAGATCCAACACCTCTTCAACTCGAGGCACCAGACACAACACACACAAAAAAAAAAAAAAAAGACAGTACAAATAAATAAATAAAAAATTAAAAAAAAATTTTTAAAAACAGGAAAATTATCTATTACATAAATAATTCACTTATAAAGAAAATAAACTTAAAATAATTATCAATTAGAGGAAAGACATTCTTCTCAGTCTATTCCAATAAGATGCCGTGTGGGGACAGTGAGGTAACCCCCTAGGGAAAGACACTTGCTGCTAAGCCCAACAACATGGATTGGATTACCAAGATACACATGGAAAGAGAATATTGACTCTTAGAAGTTATCCTCTGACCTTTGCATGCAGGCTGTTGCTCACACACACACACACACACACACACACACACAACACACCACCTGCATATGTTACATGTCAAATACATAAAAGTGAAAATGTAATTTCAATTTTTTTGTATGTGTATGAATGTACTGTCTGCATGTAGGTTTGTTGCACCCATGTCATGCAATCCGCGGAGGTTCAGAAGAGTAGTGTCGGATTCCCCTGGAAACTGGAGTTAAAGAAGGTTTCTCAGCCACCATGTGGGTGCTGGGAATGGAACCCGGGTCCTCTGCAAGAGCAGTTGGTGCTCTTAACTGCTAGGCCATCTCTCCAGCCCGTAATTTTAAATTTTTTAAAATAATACTGGGGTTGGAGAGATAGCTCAGTGGTTAAGAGCACAGGCTGCCCACACCAGCACCTACATGTCAGGTAACAACCATCTTTAACTTATAGTTCCAGAGAATCTGATACATTCTTCTGGTCTCCACGGACAATGCAACACGCATGGGGCACTTACGTACATGTGGACAAAACACTCATACACATAAACTAAAAATAAAATATCTAAAAAGTTTAAGTGTCATGAGTAGCCAGTGATAAAATCCAGTGCCCAAGAAACATCTCATTGTCAGAAGAGGACAAAAGCTAAAGAGGGAGTCACCCATGTTTCAGGATTTTCCCTGTGCCCTTCTGGGCAGCGAAGTCTGCTGTGATGAAAAAGAGAGGCTTTTCAAGAGTTGGCATACTTGGAGTGGAGAGAAACCTCAGTGCTTTAAAATACTGACTGCCCTTGTGGAGGACCCAGGTTTGATTCCCAGCATCCAGATGGTGGCTAACAGCCACCTGTAACTCCAGTCCCAGGGGATCCATAACCCTCTTCTGGTCTCTGTGGGCACTGCACACACAGGGTGCAGGCAAAATATCATATATGCACACACAGATATATATATATTATATATATTCATTTATATATATTATATAATAATATATATTATCATATAAATGTATATATAATATATAATATATATTATGTGTATATATTATATATAATATATATTATGTTATATACATAACATATAAATTAGATATGCCACACACAGATATAATAGATTTTAGCATTATTGTTTAGATATTATATATACATATATAATATATGTATATATATTTATATATATATATAAATGAATTAGCACACTCACTTGCGAACACAGCCTTTCCACACTTCAGCAAGGGTGGACAGGGAGAGGGTGGGATGAAGGATTTGATTCCTATGAAGGAGACCTTCAGACTGAGTGGGTAGAAGTGTCCAACACTCTATGTGTATTTTGTTTGTGATGTTCTTTGTAGTATATTTAGAACATACTATGTTGTCCCAGTCTAAAGAAATAAAAGAATCTGAAATAAAAAACAAAATTAGTCATTTTGTTTATAAGTATTTTCTAGAAATTCTTTAATATGGGAATGGCTTTCTGGGGCAGACACAAAGAGTCTTGGACTTCTGTGCCCTTTCAAACAACAAACTTGAGACTTCCGTGTGAATTCTAACTTCTGCCACATCTGCATCATTGAAACTTTGATCAATGAATGAGGAACTTCAGATCCCTCCCTATATTTTGTACTTGCCTAACTCCCCAGACAGGACACGTCTCAGTAGGCTTGTTCTAGCACTTGTTCTTAGAACATCCCTCACAGTTCTCAGTAATCAAGTCCCTCCATTCCCCACAAATCACACTCCGTTCCCAGCCACCCCATTAGCATCCTATCCTGGCCCCCCAGGGCTCCAGATTCTTCCATTTTGGACAATCAGTTCAATACTTACTTGAGGACTAAAGTCCCTCATCTTTTCCTCGCTCTCTGGTTTCTTGTGATGAGCCAAAGACGTTCAGGAGGCATACCTGGGTGCTTTCACCAGTTCCCACAGGCAGCACTTTTTTAAACTAGGAAGCTCAGGTGCATACATAACAGCAAAGGGTGCTATTGACTGTCCTTTCTGAGCACCCTCAATTCCTTCTTGTCTCATCCATGGTAATCAGATCTGCAAAACACCAGAGATGGAAGGCAGTAGAAAGCTCCGTGTTTTCTCTGATGTCTCTTGACAAAATCAGCCCCCTGAGCCTATGACTGGCACAGCGCCACACACAACACAAAGGCCTTCAAGATGGTTCTACATCTACTATGATCTTAAATTTCCCCCCTGTCTTGGCAGGACTGGAGGAAACAAAAGGTTCATCTTATTGATCTCTTGTCCCAGATCCTCTAGAAAAGAAACTCCTCTACTACCTCTGACCATAGTCACAATACTTTGCTCTAGATTTTCCAACCCCATGAGTCCTTGACACTGTATCACTATAAACTCCAATGCACCTAAGACAGAGATCTTGATTTCCTCTTCACTATTATAAAGAGAAAGCCAGGTGAAGAATGGGCACTGCAGCCCAGACCCAGTAAACAACAGCTTGGTTCTCTGGACCATGAAGATTTTTTTTTCCAAGGGAGAGCACGAATGGTGTCCCCGGCTACCACAGATTATACAGTCAAGTTTCTAGCATTTGGGGAAATCACAGGGGTCAGCACATCCTAAATGTAATGGATGAGCCTCACCCTGGGAAAGCCACCTTCATGATCATGGTATCTCCCCTGCCAGGTAAGTATAGAACGTAAGATTTTTGTTTTGGACCCAGTTCAAAGTCTAACTGTTTGTCTTTGGGAATGTTTCTCATTGCTTTTGTGATTTAAATTTTACTCATGCAATCATCCTAATAGGATAGGTAGATAAGGGGATGTTAGCATACAGTATGTGAAAAATCAGCAAATGGATTTGTATCATTATTGAGAATGCAGTGGGGGTATGGGAGTTCTTCACGGGGCCATTTTAATGATTAAAAGAAAAAATAGGTATTTAATAAATTGCACGTACTTAATAAATTCTAGTTGGCTTTAAAATTTTTCTTTTGTAAATTATTCTGAAATGGTTTTATAGATCAGTTGAATAATATGATTTACAAATGAATTAACCACAACTTAATATCAACTTGTAAATTATGTGCCATAATCAAATAAACTACCCAAGGCACAAGAGTCATCTAAATTAATTGCTTAACTTTCACCCATTTATTCACTCACTCATTCATTGAACTGCACCCCAGGGTGCGATGTTGCTTAGTAGACTGATGTGATACCTTGAAAAGATCAAGGAATTTGTATCAAAATGTCTATGTTTATCCAGGTGACATCAGACAGAACACATGACTGTGTTACTTCATCTAGAAAGTAAGAGTTATAACCCTTCCTCTTCTGTATGGTGCATTGGAATATTAGTCACTTTTCTGTTGCTGTGATAAAACCACCATGACCAAGGGAACTTATAAAAGGAAGAGTTTATTTGAGCTTCTGATTGATGGTTCCAGGGAATCAGAGTCCATTGTGGCAGGAAGGCATGGTGGCAGGGGCTAGAGCACAGGAAGCCGAGAGAGAGAGAGAAAGAGAGAGAGAGAGAGCAACTGGAGCCTGCAAGGCTTGTTGAACTCACTAAGCCCACCCCCAGTGGCGTACTTCCTCCAGCATAGCCACACCTTCTAAGATCTCCCAAAACAGCGCCACCAACTGGGGACAAAATGTCTGAATACTTGAAGTCTATGGGGGACACTCATTCAAACCACCACAATTGGAAACTGGTGTGCAATCTAACAGCTAGAAACAGTTTGTAAGCTGTCAAACACATGGTTCAAAGTTAGTTCTTGTCAAGGAATAGTGACCATGTGTTCAAATTAAGCTACACATGGGCCAGGCGTGGTGGCGCACGCCTTTAATCCCAGCACTCAGGAGGCAGAGGCAGGTGGATCCTTGTGAGTTCAAGGCCAGCCTGGTCTACAGAGCAAGTTCCAGGACAGCTGGGGCTACAGGGAGACCCTGTCTTGAAAATACAAAAAAAAAAAAAAGCTACACATGGAAGAACCAAAATAATCTTAGAACTAAGCATACATTTCTTTTAAAAACATTTTTATTTTATTTCTATGAGCATAATGCCTTCCTGGATGTAAGTGCACCCACATTGTGTAATGCTCAAGGTGCACAGAGACAGAAGAGGACATTGGATCCCCTGGAACTGGGGTTATAGATGGTTGTTAGCCACTATGTGGGTTTGGGGAACTGAACCCAGGTCCTCTGCAAGAGCAGCCAGTGCTCTTAACCACTGAGCCATCTCTCCAACCCTGTAACCATACATTTCTAATGTTAGTTGGTTGATGTCAGAGTTCTGACCTAGCCTTTCCTGGAAGGAAGATGTCATTTTAGAGCACAAGTGAACTCTGTAGTTATTAAAGTATAACATTTATTTATTTTTATTCTCTGACAATTTCATTTTATATAGGATGAATTTTACCCATTTTTTGCCTCTATTATGCTTCTTCTACCCTAAAATTTCTCCTCCAATTTCCATGTCTTTTCTGTGTGTTGGAGCCACAGGGTTTCATTAATATTGCTTACATGAGCATGGACAGGAGGTTATTTATTGAAGCATGAGCAATGTATCAGTGGCTACACTACTAAAGACAGTGATACCACCCCCTCCAGGCTAGCAACACTGACTGTCAAAAGTCTCATGGAAGGGTGGGGCCTCATAAGCCCCTCCTGCTTCCATGAGGAAATGCAGATAGGTCCACTCCCATGAAGGTCTTGTTCAGTGAATGCCACAGCCATGCCATATATTTCCAGAAGTCATCTTTTTGCAAAGCACTTCTCCATCTTCCAGGTCTTCCATTCTTTCTGTCTCCTCTTTTGTGATATTCCCTGAGCCTTGGAAGGGATGATAGAGATGATCATTTGGGTCATGCACTCCATCATTCTAAAGGGTAATTTTTAAGGCTAGGATATCATCATGACTCTCACGCAAAAGTAAAATGAGATATCATCAAAGGTTTTTATTGAACTCATTAGTTAGCAGAGGAAACAGTAGGATGTCACAACTGGCCAAAGGAAGAATATTTACATGCAGTAAAGGAAGTGTACTCCATCATTCTAAAGGGTAATTTTTAAGGCTAGGATATCATCATGACTCTCACGCAAAAGTAAAATGAGATATCATCAAAGGTTTTTATTGAACTCATTAGTTAGCAGAGGAAACAGTAGGATGTCACAACTGGCCAAAGGAAGAATATTTACATGCAGTAAAGGAAGTGTACTCCATCATTCTAAAGGGTAATTTTTAAGGCTAGGATATCATCATGACTCTCACGCAAAAGTAAAATGAGATATCATCAAAGGTTTTTATTGAACTCATTAGTTAGCAGAGGAAACAGTAGGATGTCACAACTGGCCAAAGGAAGAATATTTACATGCAGTAAAGGAAGTGTACTCCATCATTCTAAAGGGTAATTTTTAAGGCTAGGATATCATCATGACTCTCACGCAAAAGTAAAATGAGATATCATCAAAGGTTTTTATTGAACTCATTAGTTAGCAGAGGAAACAGTAGGATGTCACAACTGGCCAAAGGAAGAATATTTACATGCAGTAAAGGGCTCTCTACAGAAATGGAACCAGTAAAAATATGTGTGTGCGCTAGGAAGACAGCTCAGTGGATAAAATGTATGCTGTGCAAATGTAAGGACTTATGTTGAGATCCCTAGCCCCCCACCCAACATGAATGCTGGATGTTCTGCCATAATACAAATGCCTAATAAGCAGGAAATTCCTGAGCAAAGCTGGATAGCTATCTGTCCTAGTTTGTCTTCCATTGCTGTGACAAAACACTCTGACCGACACCAACTTGGGGAGGAAAGGGTTTATTCAGCTTACATCTCCTGGGTCACAGTTCATCACTCAGGTAGCACAAGGCAGGAATTCAGGGCAGGAACCTGGAGGCAGGAGCTGAAGCACAGGCCATGGAGGAATGCTGTCCACTGGCTTGCTTCCTGGCTCATGCCCAGCCTGCCTTCTTATACAGTACACAACAACCTGCCCAGGGTCCCACCACTCTTGTGGGCTGGGCCCTCCCACACTGCTCGACCATCAAGACAATACTCCACAGATGTGGCCACAGGCCAATCCAATGGAGCCAATTCCCCAACTGAGGCTCCCTTAACCCAGGCGTGTCAAGTTGACACTAAAGCTATCCAGCACACTATCCTTGTCAAATCAGTTGTCTCTAGGTTCAAATGAGAGACCCTGCCTTGATACATAAGGTGGAGAGTGAGCGAGGAAGAAGTCTGACACCAGTCGGACCTCCATGAGCACATGTGCTCACACACCTGTACACACACAGGCACCCACACATGAAAACTCAGATGCACACCATGCACACAACACAGACACAAAAATAAACTATATGTGTTTATATATAGTGTAAACAGGATCTGTTAGATTGGCTTATTTGAGAGGGATGAGTAATCTGACAGTTGCTGCTTGGTGGAGAGGCAGAGAACCCAGTGGTTGCTGAGTTCAATCCGGTGCTCAAAACCTGAAGGTTCTCTGAAGAGTCACTGGTACTAAGCTCATATTGAGAAACCAAAGAAGTTGGAGTCTGACATCAACAGAAGATGGTGGCTGCAGATCTACTTGTTCAGAAAGAAGGTGCGTACACTGTCTTTTTGTTAGACTTCCTTTTTTATCTGGTCACCCATTATATGATTCTGTCCATAGTCAGCAAGCATTCTTCTCCTCCTACTCACTGTCACACATGTCAATCCTTTAAAAAAAATACTCTACAGAAAGATACAAAGGTGTATTTAAACAGATCTAAGTAGGTCTTAATCCACTCAACTGGAAAACCAAGACCAACCATTACAGGAAGGTTAAAATTAATTTACAAATGCAAATAATCTACACATAAAGTAAAAATTGCTAGGTATTCCATCATACCTAGCAGGTTTGACTTATAATGGATCAAGAATCATTTGCACTAATAGATGTTTTGTATGACCTACAGAGTTGTAGAACAGAGCTGGAAAGTGCCTCTGCAGTTAAGGGCAATTGCTGTTCTTCCAGAGGGCTTGAGTTTGGTCCAACACCCATACAGTGGCTCACAACCATCTCTAACTACAGGTACAAGGAATCTATTAATGCCCTCTTCTGGCCCTGCATGTGTACAGACACATACACAACACACACACACACACACACACACACACGCACAAATAATAGAATAAAATATGAATCTTAAAAGAAAAAGAACTGTAAGCCTGTTGTGCTGTGCATATTTTTAATCCTGGCACTCAGGAGGCAGAGGCACGCAGATCTCTATGAGATCAAGGTGATCCTGATCTACATAGTAAGTTTCAGGCCAGCTGGGGCTACAGGAAAACCTTGTCTCAAAAAGAAATCAAACTATCTATTGAATAGCTCAAGGAAAATGAAAGGAAAAGAGAAGGTGGATGGAATAATAAAAGACCTATCTACCTAGCCATCATCTACCAACTTAAAGCTTTATAAAGATTACTGACAGAAACAAGCAATATGCTCATACAAGAATTTCTCTCTTTAGGGGAGATAGTATTTCTAGTTTTAAATAGAATAGTCAAGTGACAATTGGTTTTAAAAATCTAACATTTAGAAGTGATTAGAACTCTCTCTTGACTTCCTGTGCTCACTGGAGGTGTGAACCTTGGCGGCTTTCTGCTCCAGCCCCAGCCACCATGCTTCCCACCACAATGGACTCTAATTCCCTGGAACCATCAATCAAAAGCTCAAATAAGCTCTTCCTTCTATTAAAAAAACATGATTAGAAGACATGCATGGTGGTATACACCTTTAATCCCTATACTCAGGAAGCAGAGGGAGGCAGATCTCTGTAAGAGGCCAGCTTGTTCTACATGTCAAGTTCCAGGTCAGCTGGGGCTCATAGGGAGACCTTATCAAAAAACCAAATCAAAACAAAAAGCCAACAACAAAATATACTAAATAAAAATAAAAATGATTAGAAAGCTACAAAATTCCCAGTACACAACAATTATTGACTTTTGAAGAGACAGAAATGATTCTTGTCCTGGTTTAACATACATATAAAAACACCATAGAGGACTCAAGATGCTGAGATGGAGCTGGTGATCTCAGCACTCAAGAGGCCAAGATGGAGCCTATAATCCCAGGACTCAAGATGCCTAGATGGAGCCCATGATCCCAGAACTTTTTGGAGAAATAGTTAATTAATTAATTAATTAATTAATGGAACAACAGCAACAAAAAGACTTGCTCAAAGAACTTACCCAAACAGTAAACTTCTGCATCAAAAAAGTTTAAAAAAAGAAAAAGATACAAGACAGGACTTAACATGTATAGCAGAATGCATGAGTAGGGGGGTGGGGCATGGATGCTGGGAAGGGCATAAACTTGATTAAGAAATATTGTATGAAATTCACAAAAGCTCAATAAAAAAATTAAGGAAAAAACCATAATATCCATAAAAATGTACAGTTATTAATTTCAATGCAAGAAGAAGAAGAAGGAAAAGAAGAAGAAGGAGAAGAAGAAGAAGAAGAAGAAGAAGAAGAAGAAGAAGAAGAAGAAGAAGAAGAAGAAGAAGAAGTTGCTTCCAAAGTGCCTGTGGCTTAATAACTTCTAACTTTGTAGGTGGAGACAGGCTGGGGTAGGAAAGAGAAGTGTCCCATGTTTCTGAACATCAAGACACTTAAATTTTGGCTAAGGAGCCAATTATAGTGGACAAACAACACACAACATTATCTGCCCTTTCATTTCCCTTCACTCGTTCTACCTTCACTCTCCAAGAATACACTGCTCCACCAACTCAGAGCTACCGAACACCCTTGCTGAGGAATGCTGGCCCTGGCAATCAAACCCAGACAGATGCCACCATTAATTAACTCCATTTCCCAAACGGTTTTAAAGCTCCTTGTAAAGAATCTTTGCCACCAAGATTGCAAAGACAGGAGCTTGGAGAGATGGCTCAGAGGTTAAGTGCTTGTTGCTCTAGCAAAGGACCCATCTGTTTGCTCACAAGTATCTGTGACTTCAGTTTCAGGGGATCCAATGGCCTCTTCCAGCTTCTACGGGCACCAGCATACAGAATGCCTGTGTATGATGCACATGCACACATGCAGGCAAACACTAACACGCATAGAAGAGTAAATGTTCTAAAAAGGTTTTGAAGCTGGGCATAGTGGTGCCTGCCTTTAATCCCAGCACTCCCAAAGCAGGCAGATATCTGTAAGATTGATAACAGTCTGGAGAGTTAGTTCCAAGGCTAGCTGGGGCTACAAGAAGACTCTGTCTCAAAACAAACAAACAAACAAACAAAAATGCTTACAAAGATTACAATTGTTGAAAACATATTTCAATGCCAGCCTGGCTCCCCTCTTCTCCCCCATACTAAAGGGGGAGGTACATTGTGCTCAGAGACAGCCATCTTCCATGCACGGGGGAGACAGGGAAGAAATTGGACTCTCGGTGTGGATCTTCATTATGACACCCTCATCATTGCTCACAGCAGATCTGACAGCAGCAGATTTCCATAGTGAAAACCTTCTATGAAGCCTGAAGCAGCTCTAAATTCAGTGAGATGATTTGAAAGATGTCTATTAACTTTAGAGAAAAATACAGTGCAGAGTAAAAAAGGCATCAGACTAAATCTTCTGGGTATATTGAACTGGACCATTTCCAATCATCTTCGAACAATTTTTCTAAGTTCTAATAAAGCAAATAAAAAGACCATACACTTTATAAAAACGTGGATTTCCACAGCATATTTTAAATCCATTTAATACTATTAGAAACATACCTTTACTGTTTCCAAATATTATATTCATTTGTTGCTGTTTTAGGATGTCTTCTAGGGCACGCAGTCAATCATTAGTTTTGAGCTAAAGCCCAATACTCCGTCGGGAATGTAATCTCCTAAACCCTAATAAACTTTATGGGAAGAAAAAAAATGGAGATTCTTTTCATTAGCCCATTCTATTACAAGTTCCCAAAATATCCTATGAGAAAAATAAGAGGCTGTCCAATCAAATAGAACATTTTCTCTTTTTTTGCTTTTTATTTTTTATTTTTACATATATTTTGTACAAGATTATCAAATCTAGAACCGTGTCCCCCACCCTATCCCCCCGACCCCACCACAGCTCATGTATTCTGCCCAAAGAGAGCACTTTCAAAGTTGAGAAGTGACTTTTTTCTCAGCTCAGACTGCGCTCCCTCCCTCTAACTCTCCCAAAGAAGAGTTGAATGAGAGAAGTGACATTTCTAAGACTACCAAACACTGACTAGAATATTCTGAAAACTGCGTTTTATACAAGTGTTTAACTGAAAACTCAGCGATATTCCATCTGAGAAAATGTTTTGTACACAAATTATGTTTCAGACACTGAAATGGGAGTTGGAATCCTGTTTTAAGAAGACAGAAATCTCATTAGCAGCTAGGTGTAGTGGTGCACACCTTTAATCCCAGCACTTGGGGGGCAGAGGCAGAGGGACTTCTGTGAGCTCAAGGCCAGCCTGGTCTACAGAGTGAGTTCCAGGCCAGCTGGGGCTACAGGGAGACCCTGCCTCAAAAAGACCAAAAAAAAAAAAATGTCATTAGCAAGAAAGGTGATCCATGTTACAAACAAGGAGAACGTCCACAAAGATTTTAAACTTGGAAAAAGTGATAACTTGGGCATAGAGCTAGAAGAAGTCAGGAGATGGATCAGAGAAATATTCAGAAACAGCAGCACTTGGGTAGAGTTGAAAGTCACCCGCTACCCATAGAACATATAGACATGCCCATGTCAGTTCATGGGGAAACTTTCACTGATACACACGTAAAGGGAAGAGACACTCTGCACGAAATATACACAGCCCCTCCTCTCAGCCAATTGTCTAGCATTAGAACCCCTTACAGGATTGGAAGATGAGGGAACCTTATGGGCCTTCAGTGGGCAGCACTTGTCTCTAGTGTAATGTCTTTGTTAATCCAGTGGCTTTAGCCAGCGCCATCTGATAGGCGAAGTGACAGTTGAAGTAAAAAAGGATATTTGGGGAAAGGCTCATCGAACTCCAGAAATCATAAGCAGATGTATTAGCTGCCTGCTGTACAGTTATAAAACATTACAATTTGGTGAAATAAATCTGCTTTCAACTCTTGGCTCTGCAATTTACTAGTTGACTTTACTAGCAAGCTTTGCTCCAGAGCTCTTGATTATAAGAAAGCAATGTTAGCCAATGGTGGTAGTCCACCATGGGGAATGGACTGGGACATCAGGGGACATCAAGAGACATCAGGTGTTTGGGGACATGCTTTTAGTTAGTCTGTGGCATCTCCATAGGGTCATTAATGTCTTAAGTGAGGCAGAGTGTCCTGGAATTTACTAGTTTAACACAAGTACCAGAAGTACACATACACACACACACACACACACACACACACACAGGAGAGAGACAGAGACAGAGAGAGAGAGAGAGAGAGAGAGAGAGAGAGAGAGAGAGAGAGAGAGAGAGAGAGGAACATCAAAATTGGGGACTAAGTTGACATGGCATTTGAGAAGGTACTGGTGTTAACCTCTTATCTTGGGTTTGTTTCATGGGCTTTGTTAGAACCTTTTGCCTTGCTTGGTTTAAACATTGTACTTTGAGTGCCTAAATGAACTTCATAGACCTTAAAGAACAAATTGTAGGAATTACTGCATAGGTTTAATGTCAACATGATACACCTGAGCTGAGAAACCTCATTAATTGCCTTCATTGGCCTGGCCTGTGCCCATTGTGGGTGATGCCATTCTTAGCCAGATATTTCCATATTGTATACAATAGGCTGAACATGAGCCAGCAACACAAGCCAGTAAGTAGTATCCTTTCCTAGCCTGTGCTTTGGCCACTACCACCAGGCTCCTTCCATGGGCTTTTATTATTAGTCAGAATATTTTTGCCACCGCAATTAAAGCATTTATTAACCATGCTTAAGTTCAATGTTCAAGCTTTACTTAGGCGTTATATGGTAATTAAAGTACCAAATTAATTTTTTGAAGGATTAGCAACCAAACTTAAAGCTCCCAATTTGATTTGGCTAGAGGGATTTGATGGGACAAAATTTGGCCCCTACCCTCTGAGGTCTACTTGGGTCCTAGGGTCCTGCATCGCCAACTTTGTACATGTTTTGGCAGCTAGTCACCAGTCATCCCGTGCCAGGAAAGTCTTGGAGATTCACTTAAAAAAAAGGACTTCATCCATCCAGTGTCCAGTCAAGGGAGGAAAGTCCATATAGAGGAGAAACTCCTCATGCTTCAAAGGAAGCTCTGGTCAAGCAAGGCCGGACTTTTGTCCTCACCTAGATGGAACTGGGTGAAGAGAAGCCAGGCACAAGGCTTGAGTAACCCCCTAAGGACCAGAACCCCAACTGACCTTAACACCAAACAAACTTCATTTATCTGAACTAACTGTATGGTTTTAAATAAACGAAACAGGCAAACATGTAATCAAAGAAGAGAAAATGAAATACTTATCACCAGAGAGATAGGTGAGAAACCTACCGTGCCAAGTTAGTTATCTACTGTGTTATGTTAGAAAATATCTCAGAGATAGATGACAGATTTAGTGTGCCATGCCAAAAAATACCACCTTTCATATTCTCATGGTTATAGCTCTCATTCAGGAGCCCTGTGCATTAAAGCTGGCCCTCATTCTAGAGCTCTGTGTACTAAAACTTTTTTCCAATTTCTCAAACCAGGGTACACAACCGCTTTCCCTCTGCAGACCCTAGACAGGGACCCTCCAATTGCTAATGCACCCAGTAGCCCCCTGTTGGTACTGTGAAGTCCCCACACTGGTATATTCATGTAAGACTCAACTAGCTTGTCTTTTCTATTGCAGAGAAAATGTCCACTAAGTACTGGCCACTATCAATCTGGACCAAACCCACTGGGCAGAGCACCCAGAGCAGCCAAAATGGGAAACCAGATTCTAATCCTCCAGCCTGTCAGCTGTTCCCCCCAAGACTTCACCCCCGATCAGCTCTGAAGCAGAACAGAAGAGAGAACAGTGCCCCATTTCCTTATCATAAGCAAAAGGCTGGAATATTAGGTCCAGCCTTCCCAGAATCACAAGGAGCACACAGGTGCCCACATCCTCCAGAGCTGTCAATCTCTTGACCTCTTCCCCTGTACCTGGGGTCCTGCCCCATGGGCATAATGGGTGGACCCCAGCTTGCCATAGCTCTCTCTCTGTCCCTCTCTCTGCCTCTCTCTGCCCCCTCTCTCCGTCCTGCCCCTGCCCCCTGCCATGCTGTCTGGTTCCACCATGTATCTGCAGGCGGCTCAGGCTGGGGGGGGGGGGTCGGGGGGCGGAGGCAGGTCCCACATGGAAGTAAAGCCTGTTCCTGGAGTGACCTAAGCCTCATGTGCCTTTTATTGGGCTTCATGCTTTTTTATAACCTAACAATAAGTAAACAATATTGGAATCAAAGAAGCTATGGTTTCCAACAACTGCGTATACCAACTGAAATTAGGAGTATGTGGTGAATTAAAGCCAACATAATGGAGTAAATTGTAAATTCATTATTGTTTAATAAATACTGACATTGTAGACAGACAAACTCATCTGTGTTTCTAACATGGCTTGATTGTGACAATGTCTGTGTGAGAACTGTTCCCAAGGGGCCCTGAGTTGCCTGTGGTAAGCAAGGCAGAGCAGGATGGGGGAAGTGGCTGACGGAGACAGACCTGTTTGTTCCTGTCCTGGGCCCAGAGGCCTTAGTGTTCTCTACGCCTGGGAAGGAAAGGAAGAGAAGGAGATATGAAAGCGCATTCAGAAAACGAGCTCCATCTCAAAACATCAGATGAGGAAGAAAAACAATGAAAGACTTAAGAG
>VZQC01000973.1:235811-292763 GCA_009823505.1 Rhizomys pruinosus | reverse complement strand
AGAGCGATCCCTGGACCCTTGACTCAGGAGGGCATTCTTTAAAAAAAAATCTTAAAAAAAAAAAAGAAAAAGAAAAGAAATGAAAAGAAAAGAGCAATTTTGTTGAACAAAAGCTACTGCTTTCAATTCTCCCATGGCAACAAAAACAAAAGTAAGAAATTTATTCTGGGTTTTGCCAAATCACAGAAAGGCCCATAAAAAGGATCATCTAATTCCCAAGGGACATTAGTGAAACCATCACAGTGACTGAAACTTAAGCCTGAATGCAAACATCTGTAGAATGTTTTACTTAGAGAAGAAAAGAAAAGAAAGGTCATTTAAACCCCACAGCACTCGAAAAGGCAGGTTCATAACAATAACAGGTACTAAGCCCAGTTCTGTGACTCAAGGGATGAAGGGGTGCCCCCCCGCCACTGTCACAGGATTCAGACACATCAACCTGCTGAAGCAATGGTGGTCTCTCCCCATTCAGTCGTGCTGGATTCACCCTCCAAGGCTCTCCATGCCTTCCCACAGCCACATCCCAAATGTCACACATACCTTCCTTGCCCTGAGATCCCATTCCAAATTCAGATGCCTGGGTGTGGTACTCTGGGCCTATAATCACAGCCCTGGGAAGGCAGAGACAGAAGGATCTCTAGATCTAGGCCAGCTTGGTCCCAGGTGGACTGGGACTGAGGATACCCCCCCCCAAAAAAAAACAGTAAACTAACAGAACATTTCAGCCTGGTGTGGTGGTGCACATCTTTAGTTCCAACACTTTTGAGTCAAAGGCAGGCAGATCTCTGTGAGTTCAAGACCAGCCTGGTCTACATAGCAAGGACAGCGGGGTTACAGGGAGATCTGTCTCAAAAAGACCCCCCCCAAAAAAATCCGAGCCCTCCCTCCCTCTGTATTTGTGACCACAGCTGCCTTCCTGGAGCTCTTGAGGCCGCAAGCAGAGTAAACTGCATTTGACACAGAGACTTTGGGAAGGGATAGGCAGCTTGCTTCCCTGGAAACCGAGGGTCAGGAATTTTGGAGGAACGTGGAACTACTTTTACCACTTCAGGAGTGGGGGGGGGGTGGCGGGTATTTTTCTACTGGGAACAAAGACAGCAAAGAGAAAAGAAAGCAGAGGGAAGAGATGACAGAGACTCAACTCTGCGGATGGTATGCGCATGGGGCCTGTGGCTTCTTAATGTTGGAGGAAATCTCCAGGTGACCAGTACAGGACAGTGGAGCTTTTGGAGTGGAGCAGGCCTCAGACAGAATGCCCTCCTTACTGACCTCGAGAGATACAGCCCAGAAGACAAGGGTGATGCAGATGTATTCCCAGCAGTAGAGCCCAATGCCAGCAGGGCTTCTCGGAACCCAAGGTTGATGAATGCCATCCTCGGCCACCCATTAAGAGGGTGATGCAGATGTATTCCCAGCAGTAGAGTTCAATGCCAGCAGGACTTCTCAGAACCCAAGGTTGATGAATGCCATCCTCGGCCGCCCATTAAAAACGACTGGCATCTGTCATCAGTGCAGACTGATTCCTCTCCTCATCTTTGCAAATGAGAATTTTTAATAAGTTTTCTTCATACTTGTGCCCTCCCCCGAAAAATTGTCCCTAAGTTGTCAAAGCATCTTCTGAAGTCTCTTGTCCCAGTCATTGGCATCATATCTAAGGTAGAATTGCATGTACTGCAGAGTTATTTATGGCCTTAACCTAATAAGGATGTAATGTGGTCGTCAGGGCTGTCTTAAATAAAGCCTTTACTTGAATGAAACAAACTCTGTGTGTGTGTGTGTGTGTGTGTGTGTATACAAAAGTGCTAGTGGGTGGAGAGACAGACAGAGAGAGAGAATATGGTAGAGTCAATGTATTACATTAGGCACAGTGTCGGAACACCTAAGCCTGGAGCTGGAGAGAGGCTCAGCAGCTAAGAACTAGAGCTCCAGGAAATCTGATGCCCTCTTCTGGCCCCCATGGATAATGCACATAAACTCACACAAGTACACACATATACAGAAAAATAAATAAATAACATGTGTTTTTTTAAATGATACCTAAACCTGTCACTCTGTTTGTAGAGGACTCACCAAATAAGACATGTTGGCTGGCCAGTGAGTCCCAGGAATCCCCCTGTTTCTCCTTCCCAATGATGGGATTATATATCTATAAAATTTGGATTCTAGGGGGCTGGAGAGATGGCCTAGCAGTTAAGAGTGCCGACCACTCTTACAGAGGACCTGGGTTCGATCCCCAGCACCCACATGGCGGCCAAGAACCGTCTGAAACTCCAATTCCAGGAGAACTCCAGTTCCAGGGGATTCCGAGACCCTGTTCTGACCTCCGCAGCATTGCACAACACGGGTGCACAAACTTGCATGCAGACAGTACATTCACACACATACAGAAATAAATTTTTAAAAAATTGAAAAAAAAAATTTGGATTCTAGGAACTAAGCTCAAGACCCCATACTTACAAAGTCAGCAGTTTACCAACTGAGCTATCACCCCAGCCCCAAACCTGTGACTCTTGAAGGCAGAAGGTGAAGGGAGGTTGGGTGCTGAAGACCAGACTGTCTCGATCAATGATAATTTGCATCTCAAAGGCCAGGGACCACATTGGCTTCAGGGAGTGCACTGAGCAGACAGCAAGCAACCTTGTATTCTACTTCCAAAGTAACTCAATTTGTCCCAGCCCAAGATTTTTTTTGGGGGGGGGAGAGAAAGAGAGAGAGAGGGAATTCAAAGTTCTGAAACATAAAAGAAATAAAACAACAAATGGGGTGGGATATAAGAGGGAGATATTATAATGTTTATAAAAATCTGAATGCGATAATTGGTATGTTTCTTCTCGTCCTCTGTCAAGTAATTTAAGTCATTCTCCTAAGGGAAGAAAAAAGTAAAAGGAGTCAAGTAACAGATCTGGGTCAAATTTTAGTCCTACTACGTGATGATCCTGTGATGTCATTTAAACTTTGGGGCTTCCCTCACCTGCAAGTAGAGGATGACTGAGTCCACTACCAAGGTGTATTAGTCACTTTTCTGTTGCTGTGATAAAGCACCATGACCAAGGAACTTATAAAAGGAAGAGTTTATTTTAGCTTACGATTGATGGTTCCAGGGAATTAGAGTCCATTGTGGTGGGAGGCATGGCGGCTGGATCTGGAGCAGCAAGCCGAAGGTCACATCTCACAAAGAGCACAGGAAGCAGAGAGAGCAACTGTAGACCACGAGGCTTGTTAAACTCACTAAGCCTGCCCCCAATAACGTACTTCCTCTAGCATGGCCACACCTTCTAAGACCTCCAAAAACAGTGCCACCAACTGGAGACAAATGTCTGAATACTTACAGCCTATGGGGGACACTCATTCAAACCACCACATTCCACTCCCTGGCCCCCATAGGCTCCTGACCATATAAAATGCAAAATGCATTTAGTCCAACCTTAAAAGTCCCCATAGTCTTTACCAGTTTCAATGCCATTCAAAAGTCTACAGTCCAAAGTCTCTTCTGAGACTCAGGCCAATCTCCTAACTGTAAGCTCCTGTAAAATCAAAAGGCAAATTACAAACTCCCAACGTACAGTGGAACTGAATACACATTCCCATTCCAAAAGGGAGGAATAGAGGCATAGTGAGGAAATACTGGACCAAAACAAGACCGAAAACCAGCAGGGCAAACACCAAGTCCAGTAGCTCCATGTGCAACTTCTGGGACTTGACTTCCAAAGGGCTTAGATGGCTCAGCTCTTCCAGCTTTGCTTGCAACATACATCTCTTTCTTAGGCTGGTACCACTCCCTGTATGCAGCTCTCCTTGGCAAATATCTCACAGGTCTGGCATCTCGAATGTCTTCTTGGGGTCTCCGCTGCCAACCAGGCTTCACATTCACAGCTTCATGCAATGGCCTATCAGGGCCTTCTTTATACAGGGACACCCCTGCTGCACTCTGCCTGACCTTGGCAGCTCTCTGAAACCGTGGAGGAAGAACTGATGACCCCTTCACTCTTGCAAACTTCATGCCTCTAAAGCCAGCACCACGTGAATGAAATTGCTGAATCTGGCTGCAAGTTCGGGATGGAATCTCTCCTACTTTAACCACATTTGCAATTTTTCTCTGCCCTGGACTTGTTGGAGGATTAGCTGGGTGTGGTCTTGCCCTGAAGGTACTGATTCTTTTGTTTACTTGTAAATCTCCAGGCCTCTCCTTAATCACTTTAGTCTCCTTATGAAAGGGAGCCTCTCCTTCACAAGCCTTGGCCACACCTTTAATCTTCCTCGTGTACTTTTCAGATCCAAACTGTACATTCTGCATTTCCTTCTGCCCCATTTGCTCTTTTTCACTGTAGATCTGCACAATATTCCCCATTAAAAGCCATGCCACCATTTCTACATTAGGCTGTCTTGAAATATCCTCCACCAAAGACATTGCTTTTCAACTTAGCATCAGGCAAGCATTTGGGATGTGGGCAAACTGCTGCCAGACTCTTTTTCAAAATATCCCAGTTGCTGCCTAAGTCTTTATTTTCCCCTGGAACTACATTTTTTGCAGCAATGCTTTCTTCCAGGCTTCCACAAGAATGGCCCTTTAAGCTCTGCTTACAGTAGTCAATAGCCTTTCTAACCCAAAGTTCCAAACTCTTCCACATTTCTCCAGACATCCACATGGTCAGGTTCTTCACAGCCAACACCCCACTCTCTGGTACCAATAACTGTATTAGTCACTTTTCTGTTGCTGTGATAAAGCACCATGACCAAGGAACTTATAAAAGGAAGAGTTTATTTGAGCTTACGATTGACGGTTCCAGGGAATTAGAGTCCATTGTGGCGGGAGGTGTGGCAACTGGATCTGGAGCAGCAAGCCAAGGGTCACATCTCACAAAGAGCACAGGAAGCAGAGAGAGCAACTGTAGATCACGAGGCTTGTTAAACTCACTAAGCCTGCCCCCAATAACGTACTTCCTCTAGCATGGCCACACCTTCTAAGACCTCCAAAAACAGTGCCACCAACTGGAGACAAAGGTCTGAATACTTACAGCCTATGGGGGACACTCATTCAAACCACCACACAAGGTATCAGGAGGAAGAAAGAAAGCACCGGTGAAAAGAGCACTGAGCAGCATCTAGGGTGCAGGAAGCTCAGTAAGCTTTGCGCCGCAGCTGTCCTCCCACAATGCCCAGGCTGCAGATTCTGAATGACAGCACCAACCTTACCAGCCTTATTCTGAACTTGACTTCAACACCACTGGGCACATGTCAGGTATGTGCACTAGAAATGGCACCCAGAGGCACCTTGGGAAAGCAGAAGAAGGGGTTGTAGCTCAGCCTAGGCCCGCCCAAGCAGAGGGCCCCCTGCCAGGCTGGAAGAACCCTCTCCAAAGGCCTGTCTTTCATTAACATCACTGAATCTCCTTTAACGTCTCCCTGGCCTCTGTGCCGGGCTTTGCTTGGGGAATATCCTAGAATATCCCAGACTTCAGCTGCCCCACTCAAGAATCAAAGTGATTTTCCAGTTTGTTAATCACAAATACCACATCATTTTCTTCCTAAGCACACAGTAGAACACTGTTTCCCTTATATTTTTTAATGTAGTTGGCCACAGTATCAGTCTACATGGGCTATCAAGATTAATTTTACCAATTTGTTGTGAGACGTTTTCAGATTAGTGTCTGATCTAAGCTTAGCTCTGGGATAGCAGTCCTGGATTTAGGCTTACATTGCGCATGTGCAGGTACAGTCTGCTTAGCACACTGGGCAATGCCATAGTACCAGGTACACCCTGTCACCTGATGCAAGTATGTGAACTGGCTTGCTTGTCAGCACTCCCCTTTTCTGAATACACCCCATGAGTTGCAATGATGTGAGATGGTATGGAAGTCTAGGATTGGCCATGGGGAGGTGATATCATGCCCACCCCAAACCTATATAAGCTGCTTATTGCATGGAATAAATAGATTTGCACCCTCTGATGTGGACCCTGGGATGTCACTGGAGTAACCCCCCGTGGTACCCTCTTTAGCCTGTTTAATTGAGGGACTGACACCTGCACTCAGCTTTTTATGTGGGTAATTGGGATTGAACCATGCTTGCTTGGTAGGCACTTTAGCAACTAAGTTATCTCCCCAGTCCCTAGGAAAATGTTATTTTATGAAGCTTAATCACTATGGCATATTTTGGCAAGCTTTCACCCACCTCTAAGAAGATGTTCTGGTTTGTCTTCCATTGCTGTGACAAAACATTCTGACCAACACCAACTTGGGGAGGAAAGGGTTTATTCAGCTTACATCTCCTGGGTCACAGTCCATCAGTCAGGGAGCCCAAGGCAGGAACTCAGGGCAGGAACCTGGAGGCAGGAGCTGAAGCACAGGCCATGGAGGAATGCTGTTCACTGGCTTGCTCTCCTGGCTCATGCCTAGTCTGCCTTCTTATCCAGTACACAACAACCTGCCCAGGGTGGCACCATTCATTGTGGGCTGGGCCCTCCCACACTGCTTGACCATCAAGACAATACTCTACAGATGTGGCCACAGGCCAATCCAATGGAGCCAATTCCCCAATTGAGGCTCCCTCAACCCAGATGTGTCAAGTTGACACTAAAGCTATCTGGCACAATTGACCCCTTATCAACTTGACACACAAAACACGTCACTATTAAACCACCACCTTTCCAGTTCTTATCCCCAAAGTATGATGTTAACATTAATTACAACCTAAGACAGTACCACCTTAAAAGCCACACAGTCCTTAAAATGTCCAAATACTTAAAAGTTCACAGTCTGTTAAAAGTCTCTTAACTGTGGACTGCTGTAAAATCCAAAACAAGTACTGTCTTATTTCAAAGGGAAGAATCAGGCACACTCAAACAAAACCTAAGTCCAGCAAAGTAGCTCAAGGCTGGACACCTGGGATTCACTCACGATCTTCTGGGCTCCAAAGGGTCTCGGCAGCTCCCCCTCTCCGACTCTGCCATCCGTGGCACACACAGCTCATCTCGCAGGCCCAGGCCGACTCCATTCCACACCTGCCGCTGCTCTTGGTGGTCGTCCCATGGTCCTGGCATCTCCAAAAAGCTGGGGTCGCCACTGAAACTGAGGCAGCACCTTCACCAATGGTCTCTTCTGACCTCTCCTGGTGCAAAGCCTCAGCTTCTCTCCATGACCCCTGCAATCCTGGGGTCTTCACTGCAACCGAGGTGCACTTCCACCAATGGTCTTTCCTGACCTCTCACAGTGCCAAGCCTCGGCTGCTCTCTGTGACCCCCTCAAATTTCAACACCGGAACCATATAGGAGACTCTTACACGTTACCAAGTCCGGCTTCTGGCTCGAGATGGAGGCTCAGGCCCTTTCTGGGTCACAGCTTCTGTGTGCTGACCTTGAAGATATTCTCCCCAGAAGATTTCACCTCAGTGATGCTGGTCTCTTGTTACTTACAGCTGATTTTTCAGCCCCAGCTAACCAGCATCAATTGCCCCAGTACCACAAAAGTTTCACTTCAGGTTCTGGTCTCTTGTTACTTACAGCTGATTCTCCACAGCCCCAGCTGACCAGAACCCACAGATTACACAGTCCTGATGATCTCTGCTCTCCTTTGAAACTAGAAACTTCACAAGCCAGGCCTCCATCTTCTACAACTCCTTCAGCAAAACTGCTCCAAGCTCCACAGCAACAATCTTTAGGCATTCAATGATCTTCCCAGCCCAAAGTTCCAAACGCCTCCACAATCCTTCCCCAAAACACCAAGGTCAGGTCTGTCACAGCAATACCCCACTCTTCTGGTACCAATTTCTGTCCTAGTTTGTCTTCCATTGCTGTGACAAAACACTCTGACCAACACCAACTTGGGGAGGAAAGGGTTTATTCAGCTTACATCTCCTGGGTCACAGTTCATCACTCAGGGAGCCCAAGGCAGGAACTCAGGGCAGGAACCTGGAGGCAGGAGCTGAAGCACAGGCCATGGAGGAATGCCGTTCACTGGCTTGCTCTCCTGGCTCATGCCCAGTCTGCCTTCTTATACTGTACACAACAACCTGCCCAGGGTGGCACCACTCATTGTGGGCTGGGCCCTCCCACACTGCTTGACCATCAAGTCAATACTCCACAGATGTGGCCACAGGCCAATCCAATGGAGCCAATTCCCCAATTGAGGCTCCCTCAACCCAGGTGTGTCAAGTTGACACTAAAGCTATCCCGCACAGAAGACTATCTCAATTTTCTAGAAATCTCTTTGTCGAAGTGTCCATCTCACTTTCTGTTTGCTGAGGGAATGAACCATGGGTTGGGAAGTTAAGTAGAGAGAAGAATAAAGACTCAGCAGATTCATTGAACCCAAGCCATACACTAGGCAAACACAATGTGTTTCACAAAGAATTACATTTAATATTTATGACAACCTTGAGAGGTAAGAGCATATATATTCCTGTGTTGTAAGAACATTAAAATTCAAACAACAAACAACAAACAAACAAAAAAAGAGCCAGGCGTGGTGGCCCACGCCTTTAATCCTAGTACTCGGGAGGCAGAGGCAGGCGGATCTCTGGGAGTTCAATGCCAGCCTGGTCTACAGAGCGAGCTCCAAGCCAGCTGGGACTATCATAAAAACACCAAAAAAGAGAGAAAACATTAAAATTTAGGAATACTAAATTGTCTAGATTATTAATGGCCGAACAGGGACTCTAACAGGCTCTTCCTTAGACAAAATTGTGAAACTAATGAGTTTGTTGTTTCCATTCTTTCTCTTCTTCATGGCTGAGGTAGCTGTGATTTTCCCGCCTCTGTCTCCACCCTCATGTACTGCTGAAGCTGTACAGACCCTATCATGTTCTATAATGGAAAGGTTACAGTCAGAACACCAGAAAAGCTGAGCTGGGATCCTGCCACCATACTGCACACAGCTTGGTGACTCTGTGTTCCTAAAGGCAGGAGTTTAGACAAGTCGCCTCTAAGCATCTTTTACAAAATATTTTATTATTATTTTTACTTTACGTGTATGAGTATATTGCCTGCATGTACATAAGTTCAGAGATCAGAGGAGGGAGTCAGAGTCCCTGGAACTGGAGTTATGGATGGTTGTTAGCCACCGTGTAAGGGCTGGGAATCAAACCCAGGTCCTCTGCAAGAGCAGCCAGTGCTCTTAACAGCTGAGCCATCTCGCCAGCTCCCCTTTAAGCGTCTTTAACTTTCTGAATTGATGAGCAAGCAGGTCTGACTTGAGATTCAGCATTTCCATGCTGGATAAACCTGATATGTCACTAACTTCTGGAGTCTTATTCTCCATGATCAGAATGGAGTCGCTGAGTCCAAATGCCACATCACAGCTACTTCCAGAATTTTCTGCAAGGCACAGCCCAAGATTTGACACAGTGAGAATAGAAAAATGTTTATTCACCACTGATTCTTCAAATGTCTCCACGTAGGGACCCTAAAGCTACTAAATACCTATTGTAATTACATTGACTACATTTACTTTCTGTTCAGCTGTGTTCTCTGACCACAGGACAGCACCTGTGATACCACACTTTGCACTTCCCATTGATCCAGACACATAGCTCTTCTGTAGCTGTGTAGGGCTTCATTTGGTTGTAAAGAAATGACTACTAGTAAAATGCTATCAATTATGCTTCATTAATCACTCGAGGCTCTTTGTGCTCCCCCATAAATCCCAATGGTAGAGGGGCAAAGGAACAGTCTTCTGCTATTTTGAACTCTCAGCTTCGCCAACCTCTGCTGAAAACTTTGGCTGGCCTTTCAAGGAGGTTTAGAGACCTGAGTCTAATTCTAGTCCTTTGGAACAGAGTCGAATGTCATGCTAGAATTGGAGCCTGCCACCATTAGGCTCTGTAAAGGCACACATGCATGTTTGCATGCACACGAGGATGATTTTTAAAGTATTACACATCAAGCATGGTCACAATAGTTGACTCAGAGGAAAGGGGCTGCTAATGCCCCTGCAAGGCAGGTACTACATACACCTTGATTGGCTACCTTGAGGGGACAATTGGAGGATTTGAAGTACTATTCACCAACTGGGACGGAAGTGTTGGATATTTGACAGAGACGCCGATGCGAAGCACTTGGTTGCTGTCACACAGGCATAAAATGTTTGCTGCCAAATTCAGACCTCTTAGAGGTTCACGAATACCAAATTGAGAACTCCCATACTGAACCTCAGGAGGTGGCTCAGTGGTTAAGAGTGCTTGCTGTGAATGCATGAGGACCCGTGTTTGGATCCCCAGCACCCACATAGAAACTGGGTGTGGTTCTATGAACCTGCATCCCCCACACTGGCAGGGTCTGGGAGAGACAGTGGGCTTGCTGGGTGAGCCGTAAAGCAGTGAGTTCCAGGTTCAGTGAGAGATTCTCTCACAGGAATATAATGGAAGAATGGCAGAACAGGATATTCTTCTGACTCTGCATGTGCATATAGACACATGCATTTACATATATGCAGTACATACATATCATACATACATATACATACATGCACAGCAAATAATTTTATAACAGAATATCCATATTATTGGACCTTGTAGAAATGGAATAAAATTACTTGTTGATGTGATTTAAGTAGACATGTTACCTCCTGAGTTCTCTGTTTCTACACTATAAAATGAATGAGAATCTTCTCACTACTCTGTGTAAGTCTATGGGGAACCCGTGGCAGGGGCCACACCTCTAATGCTGCTTATTTGCGAAGCTGAAGTGCTGCTTCCTCGAGCCTTTCGGGGAGCTCACTCGGGTATAAATACATTGGCCTGAGGTCAGCCCTGCAGAATAGCTTTCAGAAATGAGTCATGAATTGTTGTGAGTCAAAAATCGTGTTGGCAGTTCATGGAAGTCAGAGGACAGCTGGCCACCACAGTCAGAGAAGGACCTTTTCCTGGGGTCAGTGTTCTGTTGAGTCATCCTTTGGCCTTTCTTACTTGGGCCAAGCTGCTCAGGCTTGTCACTATCTTCTCTTCAGTTTATTTCCAGCTAAGAGAGAGATCGGCACAGAGCTAGGCCGAGAACTCACAGAGGAGAGCAGCCAACAGCTGAAGAAGTGCTGTTTCTTTAATTTTAAGTTCTTTCATTGCTATTGATACCATCGTCATCTGGAACCTTCTTCATGGCAGTCTCTCTAATCTACCCTCTCTACCTTTCCCCAGCCCTCGCTTTTGATTTTTTGAGAAAAAGTCTTTCCCTATACCCCAGGCTGGCCTAGAACAAACCATCTAGACCAGGGTTTCCTTGAACTCAGTGATCCACCTTGCCTAAGCCTTCTGATTACAGGTGTAACCACCAGGCCTGCCACTGTGTTCCTCTTCTTCTAGGGAGGCCAGTCCTATTGAATTAGGGTCCATGCTGACTTATCTAAAGATACACTCACACTCTGAGGTGCTAGAGATTAGATGTAAACAGGAATTGGTGAGTCGGAGGACACAGTTCAATGTATACCATCTGACCTTGAACTTCACATAAACTTAATGACAGAGACTAGACTCATCTGTCTCCTTTCACTCAGCATATTTCAGAGAAATTCTAGGGCTTCAAAGTCACTGCCTGGAGTGGATAGAGAAAATGTGGTACATCTACACAATGGAGTTCTATGCAGCGGTAAAGATGACATCATGAGCTTTGCAGGTAAATGGCTGGAGCTAGAAGATATCATGCCGAGTGAAGTAACACAGTCCCAGAAAAACAAACGACGAATGGTATTCCTCATCTGTGGATGCTAGCGCCAATTACCTAATTGTATGGCAAACTGAGCAACATCAATGTGACCTGAAAACAACTGTGCTCTTATATTGTGAATCCCTTAAAAAAAAATAATAAAAACTTTAAAAAAATAAAGTCAAGTTAGAAATTTTTTAAAAAGTCACTGTCTGGATATTTCCTACTTTGTTCTTGATGGGAATCGGTATTCCTTCTAGTTTGAGCTATTCCTGATGAATTTGCTGTAACTATTCTTACCCAAACTGGTTTTATGCATACATTCACATTGAGTAATGGCATGGGAGCAAAGTGACAGGACCAGGAAAGATGCAGGGGTTATTTCCCATGATCCATCCAAACAGTTTCAAGGGACTGCCTGGGTCACAAGCCACAGCAAGATGAGGGTCCCCAGGCTCTGTGAGCCTGGCCAGCAGCACCCAGAATTGTCGGTCTAATTCAACTTAATCATTCCATTGCTTGTGAAATGGTCTGTTGTCATGGTTTTCTGTGAGAACATTTCATGTACAACGCCTCCCATGTTTTATTCATTTTGGGAGAATCTTCTGTGAATCACTCCTGTAGTAGATAGCTTTAGTGTCAACTTGACACACCCGGATTGAAGGATCCTCCATTGGGGAATTGCCTCCATTGGACTGGCCCGTGACCATGTGTGAGGGGCATTTTCTTGATTGTTGAGTGATGTGGGAGGGCCCAGCCCACTGTGGGCAGTGCCACCCCTGGGCAGATCATTCTATATTGTATAAGATAGCAAGCTGAGCATGGCCCAGGGGAACAAACCAGTAAGCAGCATTGCTCCAGGCCTGTGCTTCAGCTCCTGCTTCCAGGTTCCTGCCCTGAGTTCCTACTTTGGGCTCCCTGGACAATGGACTGTCACCCAGAAGGCATGAGTCAAATTAACCCTTCCCTTCCCACACTGGTATTGTACAGAGTGTTTCGGCACGACTGAAGGCAAACTAGAACAAGCATGTAATCAGGGATATTTTTATGTCTTTAAAAATTCAAATTGTCACCGGGCGTGGTGGTGCATGCCTTTAATCCTAGCATTTGGGAGGCAGAGGCAGGTGGATCTTTGTGAGTTCAAGGCCAGCCTGGTCTACAGAGTGAGTTCCAGGCCAGCTGGGGCTACAGGGAGACCCTGTCTCGAAAAGANAGCAATTCATTGACACAGCCATACACTAGGCAAACACAATGTGTTTCACAAAGAATTACATTAATGATTTTGAACAACCTTGAGAGGTAGGCAATATATTCCTGTGGGTGTAAAGAACTTAAAATTCCCAACAACACAAACAACAAACAAACAAAAAAAGCCAGGCGTGGTGGCCCACGCCTTTAATATCCTAGTACTCGGAGCCAGAGGCAGGCGGATCGCTGGAGTTTCAATGCAGCCGTCTACAGAGAGACTCCAGCCGCTGGGACTAAGCACATAAAACACCAAAAAAAAAAAAAAAAGATAGAAAAACATTAAAATTTAGAATACTAAATTGTCTAAAGATTATTAATGGACGAACAGGGACTCTAAACAGGCTCTTCCTTCGACAAAATTGTGGAAACTAAGGATTTTGGTGTTGTCCATTCTTTCTTCTTCTTAGGGCTGAGGTAGCTGTGAATTTTCGTCCCGCCTCTGTCTCCACCCTCATGTACTGCTGAAGCTGTACAGACCCTATCATGTTCTATAATGGAAAGGTTACAGTCAGAACACCAGAAAAGCTGAGCTGGGATCCTGCCACCATACTGCACACAGCTTGGTGACTCTGTGTTCCTAAAGGCAGGAGTTTAGACAAGTCGCCTCTAAGCATCTTTTACAAAATATTTGATTAATTAGTGTTACTTTACCTGTATGAGATATTGCTGCCATGTACATAAAAGTGCAGAGAGTCAGAAGGAGGAGTCAGAGTCCCCTGGAACTGGAGTTAGGATGGTTGTTTAGCCACAGTGTAAGGGCTGGGAATCAAACCCAGGTCCTCTGCAAGAGCAAGACCAGTGCTCTTACAGCTGAGCCGTCTCGCCAGCTCCCCTTTAAGCGTCTTTAACTTTCTGAATTGATGAGCAAGCAGGTCTGACTTGAGATTCAGCATTTCCATGCTGGATAAACCTGATATGTCACTAACTTCTGGAGTCTTATTCTCCATGATCAGAATGGAGTCGCTGAGTCCAAATGCCACATCACAGCTACTTCCAGAATTTTCTGCAAGGCACAGCCCAAGATTTGACACAGTGAGAATAGAAAAATGTTTATTCACCACTGATTCTTCAAATGTCTCCACGTAGGGACCCTAAAGCTACTAAATACCTATTGTAATTACATTGACCACATTTACTTTCTGTTCAGCTGTGTTCTCTGACCACAGGACAGCACCTGTGATACCACACTTTGCACTTCCCATTGATCCAGACACATAGCTCTTCTGTAGCTGTGTAGGGCTTCATTTGGTTGTAAAGAAATGACTACTAGTAAAATGCTATCAATTATGCTTCATTAATCACTCGAGGCTCTTTGTGCTCCCCCATAAATCCCAATGGTAGAGGGGCAAAGGAACAGTCTGCTATTTTGAACTCTCAGCTTCGCCAACCTCTGCTGAAAACTTTGGCTGGCCTTTCAAGGAGGTTTAGAGACCTGAGTCTAATTCTAGTCCTTTGGAACAGAGTCGAATGTCATGCTAGAATTGGAGCCTGCCACCATTAGGCTCTGTAAAGGCACACATGCATGTTTGCATGCACACGAGGATGATTTTTAAAGTATTACACATCAAGCATGGTCACAATAGTTGACTCAGAGGAAAGGGGCTGCTAATGCCCCTGCAAGGCAGGTACTACATACACCTTGATTGGCTACCTTGAGGGGACAATTGGAGGATTTGAAGTACTATTCACCAACTGGGACGGAAGTGTTGGATATTTGACAGAGACGCCGATGCGAAGCACTTGGTTGCTGTCACACAGGCATAAAATGTTTGCTGCCAAATTCAGACCTCTTAGAGGTTCACGAATACCAAATTGAGAACTCGTCCCAGAACTGAACCTTCAGGAGGTGGCCTCAGTGGTTAAGGAGTGATTGCTGTGGAATGCAATGAGGACCCCGTGTTTGGATCCCACAACCCACATAGAAACTGGGTGTGGTTCTATGAACCTGCATCCCCCACACTGGCAGGGTCTGGGAGAGACAGTGGGCTTGCTGGGTGAGCCGTAAAGCAGTGAGTGTCCAGGTTCAGTGAGAGAGTTCCTTCTCACAGGAATATAATGGAAGAATGGCAGAACAGGATATTCTTCTGACTCTGCATGTGCATATAGACACATGCTGTTACATACTGCAGTAAAACATTACGATCATACATAATATACATACAGGCAACAGCAAAATAATTTTATAACAAATAGCCATATTATTGGACCTTGTAGAAATGGAATAAAATTACTTGTTGATGTGATTTAAGTAGACATGTTACCTCCTGAGTTCTCTGTTTCTACACTATAAAATGAATGAGAATCTTCTCACTACTCTGTGTAAGTCTATGGGGAACCCGTGGCAGGGGCCACACCTCTAATGCTGCTTATTTGCGAAGCTGAAGCGCTGCTTCCTCGAGCCTTTCGGGGAGCTCACTCGGGTATAAATACATTGGCCTGAGGTCAGCCCTGCAGAATAGCTTTCAGAAATGAGTCATGAATTGTTGTGAGTCAAAAATCGTGTTGGCAGTTCATGGAAGTCAGAGGACAGCTAGCTGGCCACCACAGTCAGAGAAGGACCTTTTCCTGGGGTCAGTGTTCTGTTGAGTCATCCTTTGGCCTTTCTTACTTGGGCCAAGCTGCTCAGGCTTGTCACTATCTTCTCTTCAGTTTATTTCCAGCTAAGAGAGAGATCGGCACAGAGCTAGGCCGAGAACTCACAGAGGAGAGCAGCCAACAGCTGAAGAAGTGCTGTTTCTTTAATTTTAAGTTCTTTCATTGCTATTGATACCATCGTCATCTGGAACCTTCTTCATGGCAGTCTCTCTAATCTACCCTCTCTAGAACCTTTGTCCCCAGCCCTCGCTTTTTGATTTTTTGATAAAAAGTCTTTCCCTATAACACAGGCGGCCTAGAACAACCATCTAGACCAGGGTTTCCTTGAACTCAGTGATCCACCTTGCCTAAGCCTTCTGATTACAGGTGTAACCACCAGGCCTGCCACTGTGTTCCTCTTCTTCTAGGGAGGCCAGTCCTATTGAATTAGGGTCCATGCTGACTTATCTAAAGATACACTCACACTCTGAGGTGCTAGAGATTAGATGTAAACAGGAATTGGTGAGTCGGAGGACACAGTTCAATGTATACCATCTGACCTTGAACTTCACATAAACTTAATGACAGAGACTAGACTCATCTGTCTCCTTTCACTCAGCATATTTCAGAGAAATTCTAGGGCTTCAAGGCCACGGCCTGGAGTGGAGGAGAAAATGTGGTACATCTACACAATGGAAGTTCTATGCAGCAGCTGTAAAGATGACATCATGAGCGTTGCAAGAAAATGGCTGGAGATAGAAGACATCAGGCTGAGTAAAGTAACACAGTCCCCAGAAAAAACCAAAACGAGAATGTATCCCCTCATCTGTGATGCTAAGGCGCCAATTACCTGTTTGTATGGCAAACTGAGCACATCAAATGTGACCTGAAAAAACTGTGCTCTTATAGTGTGAATCCCTTAAAAAAATAAAAAAACTTTAAAAAATAAGAAGTTAGAATATTTTTTAAAAAGTCACTGTCTGGATATTTCCTACTTTGTTCTTGATGGGAATCGGTATTCCTTCTAGTTTGAGCTATTCCTGATGAATTTGCTGTAACTATTCTTACCCAAACTGGTTTTATGCATACATTCACATTGAGTAATGGCATGGGAGCAAAGTGACAGGACCAGGAAAGATGCAGGGGTTATTTCCCATGATCCATCCAAACAGTTTCAAGGGACTGCCTGGGTCACAAGCCACAGCAAGATGAGGGTCCCCAGGCTCTGTGAGCCTGGCCAGCAGCACCCAGAATTGTCGGTCTAATTCAACTTAATCATTCCATTGCTTGTGAAATGGTCTGTTGTCATGGTTTTCTGTGAGAACATTTCATGTACAACGCCTCCCATGTTTTATTCATTTTGGGAGAATCTTCTGTGAATCACTCCTGTAGTAGATAGCTTTAGTGTCAAATCACGTGACACAACCCGATTGAAGGCATCCTCCTTGGGAATTGCCTCCATTGGACTGGCCCGTGAACATGTGTAGGGGCATTTCTTGATTGTTGAGTGATGTGGAGGGCCCAGCACACTGTGGGCAGGTGCACCCCTGGGCAGATCATTCTATATTGTATAAGATAGCAAGCTGAGCAAGTGGGCCAGGGAAACAAACCAGTAAGCAGCATACCTCCACGGCCTGTGCGTCAGGCTCCTCGTTCCAGGTTCCTGGCCCTGAGTTTTCCTACATTGGGCGCCCTGGACAATGGACTGTCACCCAGAAGGCATGAGCCAAATTAACCCTTCCCTTCCCACACTGGTATTGTACAGAGTGTTTCGGCACGACTGAAGGCAAACTAGAACAACATGTAATCAGGATATGTTTATGTCTTTTAAAATCAAATTGTCACCGGGGCGTGGTGGGTGGCATGCCTTTTAATCCTAGCTTTGGGGAGGCAGAGGCAGGTGGATCTTTGTGATTTCACAAGGCAGGCCCTGGTCTACAGAGTGAGTTCCGAGGCCAGCTGGGGTACAGGGAGACCCTGTCTGCGAAAAAATCAAAAAAAAAAAAAATTAATTGTCAGGGCTGGAAGAGATGGCCTAAGCGGTTAAGAGTGCCCAACTGGCTCTGTTGCAGAGGACCTGGGTTCAATCCCCAGCACCCACATGGTGGGCTGAGAACAGTCTGAAACACCAATTCCAGGAAAACTCCAATTCCAGGAAAACACCCTCTTCTGACCTCTTCTGACCTCTGTGCAATTGCAACGACATGGGTGCACAACGTGCTGTAGACAGTACATAATTACACATACAAAAAAATAATAATAAAAATAAAAATTTTTTTTTTTTTAATTTCAAATTTGTTTGCTGGGCAAAAATTGTGGCGACACAGCCCTTAATCCCAGCAATTGGGAGGCAGAGGCAGGTAGATCTCTCTGTCAGTCAAGGCCAGCCTGGTCTACATAGTGAGCTCCGGGCTAGCTGGTTGGGACTAAAAAGGGAGACCCCGGTCTCAAAACAAGCAAAAAACAAAAAATTCAAATTGTCTTTCTTTTTGATTTGTATTATTTCCTATGTATTTCTATAAAGTCAGTTGTCAGATAAATATATAGAGAATCGCCTAGTGTGTAAATTTCTTTTCAACTTTATTGTGTTTTCTGATAAGAAGAAAACTTTAACTTTATGAAATTCAATCTATCAGGCTTTTTTAGCTTTTAGAGTTATTATTTTGAGGGTTCTGAAAATTATTTTGTTAGCCCTTACTTAAAATATGTTCTCTTATATTCTAGGAGCCTTAAATTTTTATGCTTGTTCTATGGTCTGTGTCAAATTAATTTCTGGATATGGAATGAGGTAGTGTTTGCTGTTCCCCCTCTACTAATAAAGGATTTAGTTCTAGTAAATCAATTTGTGTGAGTGTGTGGTGTTGTGGTGTGTGTGTGGGTCTGCTGAGTCGTATACAGCTGTAATATTTTTCAACTTTAAATCTTGTGGTGCCTATACTTATGTTAACATGATATAAAAGTGGTAGACAAGTGCAATAAATCATTAGCCATTAAAACCCAAAGCTGTATGCTGGGGAAATGGTACTGCTGTTGAAGTATTAACTTGCAGGTACAAGACCAGAGATAGATCAATCCCCAGAATCCAAGTAAAATATGTCGAGTGTAGTGGACATGGTGGCTCAGCAGCTCAATCGGTGACAGCAGAATGGTAGATACTATGGGGCTACTGGCCAACTAGCCCTAGCTATTACACACACACACCACACACACACACCACACACACAACACCACACAAACACACCAAAACAAAACAGAAGAAGGAAAGAAGGAAGGTAAAGAACGGGAAGGAAGGAAGGAAGGAAAAAAGGAAATAAGGAATAAGGAAATAAGGAAAAACAGAAAAAAGGAAAAAGGAAAGAAGGGAGAAAGTAAGGAAGGAAGGTAGGACCTAAGCAATGAACAGCACCTAAGATTATCTGTGTACCTGCAAAGATATGAGCGCGCGCGCGTGCACACACACACACACACACACACACACACACAGACATGTTTTTGTTTTCTTTTGTTTTGTTTTTTTTTTTTTTTTGGTCTGTTTGAGACAGGGTTTCCCTTTAGTCCCAGCTGGCCTGGAGATTGCTATGTAGACCAGGCTGGCCTTGAGCTCACAGAGATCTGCCTGCCTCTGCATCCCAAGTGCTAGGATTACAGGCATGTGCCACCACGCCCAGCAACAAGCATGTTTTTATATATGCATACACACATACACAGAAAAAAATACCCTTAATAACAGACTATCACATTTACTTTTACCTTTATCTATGTAGGCATTGATGATATCCTTCTAGAAAAATCTCAGAGTAGAAAATACTTCGTAAAAATGTGATAATAAACCCAGAAATATTGTACTAAATAATATTAATGAGGAAACTGGGCTTGATTCTCTAAGCTCATATATTACCACATTCGGTGCTGAGCCTTGGTCACAAAAGGAAACAGGTCCTAGTCAAGTAAATGTGGAGTCTTTCAGAGGACAATTTGAAACTCGGGGCTGGCGTTATACATGCAGTTCAAACATCTAACCTTTGCTCTACTGAACAGTGATTTTAAGTCAGTAACAATATTGATGTTGTGGATAAAATCATGCTTTGGAAACTCATGTTGTGGCCTGCCAACTCAAAGGGAAGCAATGTTAATGATAAATTTGATGAAACGCCATTAGCCGGAACTCAGCTCTGGATACTGAGTCTGTCCTTCTTACTAAAGTTCAAGGCAAGTCCGTTTTTCTTTGGGTGGATCCAGGCAGCATCTGAACTGAGCATAAATATACATGTTTCTTACTCTTCCAATCCCCTGCCACCTGCACTCTCCTCTCTCGAATTAAATCAAGTCATTGTGAAACCACCATGGGGGGGGGGCATCTGAGGTTCCCCAGACCTTCCGAGGGTCCAGGCTAAGCCATGGTTGGGAGAGCTGTGACCTGGGAATGGAAGATTCTCACATCCCTGGCTCTGGTTAACAATGAGGAAGGTTTGCCTGCTTCTCAACATCAAATGACCCAAGAGCCTTCTTCCGTCCTTCCTTCCTTCCGTCCTTCCTTCCTTCCGTCCTTCCTTCCTTCTGTCCTTCCTTCCTTCCGTCCTTCCTTCACTTTCCTTTTCCTTCCTGTCCCCTTGCCACCCCGTCACCCCCTCCACTTCTCCCTTTCATTCTCTCTCTCTCTCTCTCTCTCTCTCTCTCTCTCTCTCTCTCTCTCTCAACAGCTGGGAATGGCTCCTTGAAACGCCTTCTGTTTCCTCCTGAACTGATGATGATGAATACATGGGATTGCCTTAGAAAAATAAACCCGTGCTTCCGCTGCTCCAGACTGTCCTTTGTTCCCCTAGCTGAGACAAAAGGCTTAGTTCTCCTTTCAAACATACCAAATTATCCCCAGATCAAAGCCAAAGCCCTTGAAACAAGTGATAAATGATAAGACCCACTGCCTCTCCTCCGTCCCTAAAAGGATTTCTGTGGTGAGAGAGCAAATCTGGTTCCAATCGTAGTGGCACAAATTAAGTTCTTTATAATCCTATTATAATGGGAGAAAGATCAGACCCAGGGGCTTTTAGCAGGCTTCTACTTGACTGGTCATTATGTTTGGCAGACATGGCTGGTCATGGGGTATATTTAGCCATGTATATTCAGTAAAGGGAGTACCAGACTTTTTAAAAGCTCTATGTTAATAGCCATAACAAAAATATTTCAAACTATAATATTAAGCAACTTGAATAATAATCGAGGGAATGGGACATTCTGGTGAGCTTAATCTTTTCATAGCTAGGACACTCTTTGTCTCTAGCTCAGGTTGAAAGTTTTTGTGCTTCTGAGCTGATTTCACTGTTGACAGGAAGAGCAATCAACTAAGACTCAGAAATCGATCCTAACAGGGCCTCTTCTACCACCCATTCGGAGCCAATTCACCTCCCGCCCCTCACAGAGGCCTGGCGTTCCACAGTGCCATCGTCCCACTGCTTGCCCTTGGTATGTGGATGGATCCCCCGGAATGTTGACTGCAGAGTATGTCAAAGGAGGACCATCATGTGTAAGCACTGACTCTGCAATGCTCAAGCGGGAGAAGGCACAAGAGATGGAATACACGGACCCTTCCCATGTAGGGCAGAGTTGGCCATCAAATCCTTGGAGTCTGTATCTGGACCCACCCAACAACAGTATGAGCATATTCAGAAAAATGCATCCATGCTAAACAGGTACAGCCTTTTTACTTGTCTTTATTCCCTTAACAGTACAGTAGGACAATGGCTTCCATGATAGTGTCACTGTGTTTAGGCACCATAGTCTGCAGTTAGGTACCATAGTCTACAGTTAGGTACCATAGTCTACAGTTAGGTACCATAGTCTGCAGTTAGGTACCATAGTCTGCAGTTAGGTACCATAGTCTACAGTTAGGTACCATAGTCTACAGTTAGGTACCATAGTCTACAGTTAGGTACCATAGTCTACAGTTAGGTACCATAGTCTNTCTCTCTCTCTCTCTCTCTCTCTCTCTCTCTCTCTCTCTCTCTCTCTCAACAGCTGGGAATGGCTCCTTGAAACGCCTTCTGTTTCCTCCTGAACTGATGATGATGAATACATGGGATTGCCTTAGAAAAATAAACCCGTGCTTCCGCTGCTCCAGACTGTCCTTTGTTCCCCTAGCTGAGACAAAAGGCTTAGTTCTCCTTTCAAACATACCAAATTATCCCCAGATCAAAGCCAAAGCCCTTGAAACAAGTGATAAATGATAAGACCCACTGCCTCTCCTCCGTCCCTAAAAGGATTTCTGTGGTGAGAGAGCAAATCTGGTTCCAATCGTAGTGGCACAAATTAAGTTCTTTATAATCCTATTATAATGGGAGAAAGATCAGACCCAGGGGCTTTTAGCAGGCTTCTACTTGACTGGTCATTATGTTTGGCAGACATGGCTGGTCATGGGGTATATTTAGCCATGTATATTCAGTAAAGGGAGTACCAGACTTTTTAAAAGCTCTATGTTAATAGCCATAACAAAAATATTTCAAACTATAATATTAAGCAACTTGAATAATAATCGAGGGAATGGGACATTCTGGTGAGCTTAATCTTTTCATAGCTAGGACACTCTTTGTCTCTAGCTCAGGTTGAAAGTTTTTGTGCTTCTGAGCTGATTTCACTGTTGACAGGAAGAGCAATCAACTAAGACTCAGAAATCGATCCTAACAGGGCCTCTTCTACCACCCATTCGGAGCCAATTCACCTCCCGCCCCTCACAGAGGCCTGGCGTTCCACAGTGCCATCGTCCCACTGCTTGCCCTTGGTATGTGGATGGATCCCCCGGAATGTTGACTGCAGAGTATGTCAAAGGAGGACCATCATGTGTAAGCACTGACTCTGCAATGCTCAAGCGGGAGAAGGCACAAGAGATGGAATACACGGACCCTTCCCATGTAGGGCAGAGTTGGCCATCAAATCCTTGGAGTCTGTATCTGGACCCACCCAACAACAGTATGAGCATATTCAGAAAAATGCATCCATGCTAAACAGGTACAGCCTTTTTACTTGTCTTTATTCCCTTAACAGTACAGTAGGACAATGGCTTCCATGATAGTGTCACTGTGTTTAGGCACCATAGTCTGCAGTTAGGTACCATAGTCTACAGTTAGGTACCATAGTCTACAGTTAGGTACCATAGTCTGCAGTTAGGTACCATAGTCTGCAGTGAGGCACCATAGTCTACAGTTAGGCACCATAGTCTATAGTTAGGTACCATAGTCTGCAGTTAGGTACCATAGTCTACAGTTAGGTACCATAGTCTGCAGTTAGGTACCATAGTCTTCAGTTAGGTACCAAAATCTGCAGTTAATTTAAAATGTACTGAAGGATATGAAGAGATTATATGCAAATACCATATCCTTTTATATATGGGACTCAAGCGTCCATGGGTTTCAGTGTCCATGCAATTTGGTTATCACACAGTCCAAGATCCAGTCCCTGATAGATAATAAGGGAAGAATATGTGTGTTGTTTAAAGCCAAACCTAATATTAATACTACAATTCTGTTAGTTAGTTAGTTAGTTAGTTAGTTTGTTTGTTTGTTTGTTTGTTTGTTTTGGAGCATTCGGCACACACAAGCAGCTGTTCTAAGTGCTTGGTGCTACAGGGGAAATCAAAACCACAAACTCGGTCTCCAAAAACTCAATAGGAAATATGCTATAGTAGAAGCAAAAGGGACCAGGGGGTTATGTGGAGGGCAAATAAGCATATGGCTGAAGAAAGCTCATTTTCTGTGTGTGGGAAGAGGGTAGCCATACATGTATGTGTGCGTGTGAGTGTGTGTGTATGTGTGTATGTGTGTATTTGTGTGTTTGTGTGTGTGTGTGTGTGTGTATGTGTGTATGTGTGTATGTGTATGTGTGTATGTGTGTATGTGTGTGTATGTATGTGTGTGTGAGTGTGCATGTGTGTGTGTGTGTGTGTGTGTGTACCCAGAGGCAGATGTTGGGTCCCTTTCTCTATCGGTCTCTACTTATTTTCTGAGGTAAGGTCTTTCACTGAACCCAGAGCTCACTGATTTAGCTACACTAGCTGGCTATGAGCTCCAAAATCTACCTGTCTCTACCTCTCCAGGGCTGAGATCACAAGTGTGGGTCTCTGCTCCCAGATTTTTAGATGAGTACTGGAGATCCAAACTCAGATTTTCACATTTCCTGGGCGAGCATTGTCTAAGCCATATCCCCGGCCCCAAACATTCATTTTTAGTGCTCTAATGACCTCTTAGAAGAATAGTTTAGAGGGGGGAAAACCATTAAACAAAGATTCTTTCTTTTAAATGAGTTGTTTCTTAATTATCACCCAGACTAAAACAGTATTGCCAAATGGGCCAAGAGGAAATTGATTTATATCAGACATGTTGATCCTAATAGGTTGCTTTAAAACCAAAGACTAGCAAGGATGGGGGGACATTCCTATAAGTCCAGCATTTTCAAGACTGAGGCAGTGAGATTGCTAATTTGAGGCCAACCTAATCCATGTAACAAGTTCAAAGCCAGCCTGGACTATATAGTAAAACCTTATTTTAAAAGCCATATATTAGTGCTGGGTGTGGTGGTGCACACCTTTAATCCTAGCACTTGGGAGGCAGAGGCAGGCAGATCTTTGTGAGTTCAAGCCAGCCTGGTCTACAGAGTGAGTTCCAGGACAGCTGAGTCTACAGGGAGACCCTGTCTCAAAAAGACCAAAAAAAACAAAAAAAAAAAAGTCATATAATAAAGAAAGAAAATAGAAAGACTGCTACAAAAGTTCAGTATTCAAGTGGAGTTTTTAGGATCCCTTAAGTAAACAATCATATCATCAGCAAAAAGGGATAGCTTGACTTCCTCTTTTCCAATTAGTACTCCTTTAATTTCCTTTTCTTGCCTTATTGCCCTGGCAAGTATTTCAAGCACTATATTGAAAAGAGTGGTGACAGGGGGCAGCCTTGCTGAATTCCTACCTTTAAGGGGAATGCTTCTGTCCTTTCTCCATTTAGGATGATATTGGCTGTGGGTTTCCTGTATATGGCTTTGCTCACAGTGGCAACAGGTCCACCTTTTATACCAGCTAGCAGGGAGACTCCGCCCCTGCCAGACAATGATTGAATTATCCAACAGACCAATGAAACAATTATCCAACAACCCAGTGATAGAATTATCCAATAATCTGCCTGGCTGTAGTGCCTGGCTCCTACTTGTGCTTCAGGTGGTCCTGAGAAATCCCCAATCTAAGCTCTGTGCACTAAAAAAGTTCAGTATTCAAATGATTCCCTAACAGAAATACTAAAAATGGGTTAGAAAGAAGGTTCTAGAACATTCTGTTAGAATATCAAGGAGAGGCAAGCAATGGTTTCTCTGAGGCAGGCTGGAGGAGCCATAAGCAGGCAAAATCCCCTAGGGATCCGTGAGGAGTCCTCTTCTCTCTCTGTCTCCCCAGCACTGGAGTTACCAGTGTGTCCCACCATGGTTGGCATTTTTTCTACAGGTTCTGGGGATCAAACTCAGACCCTCATGTTTGTGAGACAGGTACTTTAGTGGCAGTATTTCTTACCCCCCCCCGGCCCTTCAAAGTAGGTTTATGAAGCAAAGCTTACTACTGTGTGAACTGCAGATCTGTGAGAATTTGCCTTCATTTGTACAAGTTCCTGTATTCCTGGAGAAAAAAGAAAGAAAGCAAACTGCATCCATTCACCAGCAGGGACCCTGCCATTAGAATCCTTCATTTAACTTACCCACAGCACAAATCCCAATGCTGCACACAGGTGAATCGAGGCGACCTACTCCTTAGCTCCTAGTGGTGGGAGTACAGAGGATGAAGGAAGGGAGGTATTCCAAGCTCACATTGGTCTTTGTAGAAGCTGATGTACATGGGGAATTGGAGAACCTATAGCTTCTGTCTCAATACTTTCCATTGGCCAAAGTCCTTGTGCTGAACATATCTTTGGAACTGTCACCTTCTCCCAAGGCACACCCTGGGTTGAGAAGGTCCTTCTTTGGAACTTAATTGGAATGGATCTCCAGAGCAACCCTGGGTCTTCAACCTTTTCTACGTAAAGATGGAAGACATAGAACTGAGAGGAAGAACCTAGGAAGCCAGGTATGCACATGCCAGTGGAACACCTGGCCGTGGTAGCACCCATTTTCTCCCTTTTGAAACCAAAAGAAAAAGCCTGCAGGAAAGTCCTAGGGGTTCATCCACTCTCTCCACCAACCACAGACAACCCAGGAGAAATCACAGGTTCAGCCCTCACCTAAAAATTCCCTGCTCCGCCCAGACTTATAAACAAGGCTGCACCAGGAGAGCTTTGGATTCTGATTCTCCCATGTGCTAGCTTCCAGAATTTCAGAGCTATGTGACTTTTCTAATCCTTGATTTACTCATTTAATAAACAGAGATTCCAATAGCCATCTTTACATCTTTTCATTGTCCTGTAAAACAGTGATATTCTTAATTTTTGTAAAGTATCCGGAATAATTCTGGGATGATAGTAACTAGATGGTGCCCAGAACAAGGATCTTTTTCTTCATTTCCGGGATAAATTGATAAACTCAAGAACCATTTTGTGATGGTCAACCATAGATATGATCTAGAATCGCCATGGAAACACATCTCTGGGCATGTCTTTGAGGGTGTGGACAGCACCCTACCATGGGCTGGGGTAGCAGACTGGAGAATAAGGAGAATGTGAGCTGAACACCAACATCCATCTCTGTTTGCTTCCTGTCTGTGGGTACGATGCAATCAGTTGCCTCTTGCTTTTCCCATGATGTCACCACCATGATGGATGACACCCTCAAACTGTGAGCCAAAATAAAATATTCCTTAAGTCACTTTTGCCATGCGTTTTGTCAGAGTAAAGGGAAAATAAGATATATTGAAAGTGATTTTGGAATTCCAGCATTCACCAAGACATCTAGACAGATACAGAAGTACAATGCATATGTGTACAGCTTCTTACATGTTTTTTATTTACCTGGGAATAAGATTATGAGTTCAGACCCTTTGGAAGATTATATATATATACATATATATATATATATATATATATATATACACACAAATGACTGAGTAAAGATCATGAGCATATGAGAATAACATACAATAGGTAACAGATGACAATGGCCTGTGGTCATCCTTTAGGGAACTCCATTTTCAAGTAACACATAAGCCAGGAAAAGTGCCAGGCATGGTGGCACATGCCTTTAATCCTAGCACTCAGGGGGCAGAGGCAGGTAGATCTTTGTGATTTCGAGGCCAGCCTGGTCTACAGAGTGAGGTCCAGGTCAGCTGGGGCTACAAGGGAGACCCTGTCTCAAAAATATAAAAAAAGACCAAAAGAAGGGGGGGCAGGAAAAGCAACAGCAGAGTGGTAGCTATGAAGGACGGCAATTGGGAGATTGGTAAGAAATGTGGGCAATAAAATGCCATGCTGAACCATCATGGGGGAAGGGAAAGGAGTGGGTGGCTTGGGAAAACAGAGGAAAGAAAAACCTCCCAGAGAGCTTCAGGAAAGAAAAAAACAGGATTTCCTAGAACCAATCTGTTAGGGTTTGAAACTGAAAATGAGCCAGAGGGGCCCTATAAAGAAAGAGGGAAGAAGCTCAGATAATAGCCAAGGGGTTCTTACATGGGCAAGTCCACTGGAGAGGGCTGGGGGAAGGCACCTGCTTCTTGTTGTAGCCTTCTGGTGATGGGTCAAGCAAAAGAAAGACAACCCAGAAACCAAGACATTTGCAGCACGGACTGTGTTCAACTGGACTGAGGAAGCCTAGAGGAGACCTAGTCCTCACGGTTCATAGCTCTGTAGTTTTTAGAGGTCAACTTCTTGAACAGGAAAGTGTGCATGAATAAAGATATGTAAGGGTTAACGGAAATAACTACGGCTGGACTGCAAAGTACAACTTACGTATTATGATATAATAGGGTTTTAAGAACAAAAACTGGGGGCTGGAGAGATGGCCTAGCAGTTAAGAGTGCCAACCGCTCTTGCAGAGGACCCGGGTTCGATCCCCAGCACGCACATGGCGGCTAAGAACAATCTGTAACTCCAATTCCAGGAGAACTCCAGTTCCAGGGGAATCCGACACCCTCTTCTGACCTCTGCGGCATTGCACGACACGGGTGCACAGACTTGCATGCAGACAGTACATTCATACGCATACAAAAATAAATAAAATTAATTTTAAAAAAGAACAAAAACTGAAGTTCCAAACTGCGATAACTCTCTGGATCAATGATTCCTTAAGCAAATATGATCATCAGAGCCCTACTTGGAACTGTGACCTTGGGGAAAGGTTAAAATTTTGTCTGTCATTTCACTGTGGAGGGATAGGGAGGGCAGAGGGCACAGGTCAGAGTCAAGTGAGAGGGGTGGGAAGGAAGCCAGTCTCCTGGCTGTGGTCCTGTGCCTCCCAAATACACCCCCTTTTCTGTAAAGTCCTTCTCAGTCCTTTGCTCTTGAAGAGACGGGGCAAATAATGAAAGGCAACTCATTCCCTTGAATGATGGGAGTGTCGTCCTATCCATGATAGAAAATAAGAATCTCTGGATCGGCCCAAACTATCAAGGAAGACATCATCAAGGCTCCACGTCACTGATGTCAATTTCATCAGAAACAAAGCCTACAAAGCTCTGGGCCAGGAATTAACAAATTACTGATCCCCCTTCTGCTCTAATCCAGAAGCATTTCAGCAATGCAAAGCAGTGGGTTTCCCAAACTGAAGCCCAGTATCACAAGGCATTTCAATTCCCTAAATCCCTTCTCTCTTTTCAGCCAGCTGTCTCCTTTCTTCACACTGTTCTTTGTGTGAAAGTCTCTCTGGACCAGTCAGCTCCTATCATGTAAGTAATGCCGTTTCCCACTACAAGGGAAAAGAAAATTCACCCCATCGCACCACAGCAAATTTCAATGACAGCATAGGGACCCGGGGGAGGCGCCATATTGATTGTAATGGTTCAAATTAGTAAGAAAGGAAGACAGAAGAAGAGCAGTAGAGGGAAGCAGGACAGGGAGAAGAAAGAATAGGGTGGATTAAAAAAAAAAGGAAGAGAGGGCAGATAGTCCCCACAGAGAACTTCCTAAGTGATTTGGTGCACATACAACAAGGAAAAGCATTTAGGGTGGAGGGGACCAGGCTGAAAGCATTGCACATCCTTTATTTGTTCCTCTCCATGGGCATGCTTCAGTATCCGCCCCCCCCCCACCTTGTGGGAGTCAGCCCTAGAAGGTGCAGCCTGGAATCTGAAGACCCCCACCTCAGCAGAAGAGCAGATCATCTTAGGCAGGCAAATGCCACCTGGACATGCTGGTCCTGCATAACCTGAACTCTTTGCAGACAGCACCAAATCCTTCCGAACGATGCTGGAAACAGGCAGAGTATTTCAATGGCTCTCTCTAGATTTAGAGCTCTTAACACAGAGCAATAATGGCTCACACTGTCACCATGCTTGACAATCTAATCTAATTCAGTTCTCCAATTAATTCTCCAATCCACTTCTCACTGCCTCAAGATTATTGTTATTGACGTACAGATGAAGAAAATGAAGTTCCTTGAGATGAAGTGACTTATCCAGGTGATAGTAAACCTAAGTGCCTCTCTGCACAGAGACTGGCTTTCTATGCTCACCCTAGAGTACCTTCCAGAGCTTGAAGGAAAGGATCAGCTCTTCCTTCTCCCTCCCTCTACTCTTCTGTATGGCCATAACACTGTCATGTTTGGAGCTATAGAACTGATGTGGATGAAGTAGTTCTCATGTGCTTTCCTGGAAGCAATTGAATTCAGAACATTCTCAAAGCCAAGATTCATTCAACAAGCATGCTTTGTGTTCCCACTGGAAAGTTGGGGATTGTATACTTTTTAAGCATTTTATTCATTATTTACATTTTAAGTGTATGAGCGTATTGCTTGCATGTGTGTAAGTCCACTTGTGTCATACAATGCCCAAATTGGATTCCCCTAGAACTGGAGTTATGGACAATTGTTAACTGCCATATAGATGTTGGGAATCAAACCCAGGTCCTCAGCAAGAGCAGTCAGCACTCTTAACCACTAACTCTTTTCTCCAGCTCCTGGAGTCTATATTTAAAGAAAAGTACCAGACATCTATATCATTGTGGTCCCAGGATGAAAAATGGGGAAGAATGTAAGAGCCAGATGTCAGGGAGGACTAGAAACTGTGTCTTCTGACAAGACAGGACTACTTCACTCATGAACTCACAGAAGCTATGTTTTCTTGTGCAAGACTTACACAAAAGCAAGCCGGTCAACTTTCTAACATGGAGAAGGGAAGGGCTCATGACCCCTACCCCTAGTTGAGGAACAATTGACAGTTGATAGGTTCTGGGGGAAGAAACTCAGTTTTCTATAAATGTTTAGCCCTGGCAAATCAATCATATGCTAATTAGATGGCCCCATATCCCTGAGTTAAGAGGCAGCACAAATTGGACTCTATGGGTTTAAAAAAGAGAGAAAACATTAAGTTGGGACAGGTAGAGGATAGGCTTCTCTCTGGAAGGAATGGGGGTAAATATAATCAAAATACATTGTATGCATGCATAACATTCTCAGAGAATAAAAATATTATATTTAAAATCTTATGTCTAAGGTTGGTGAGATGGCTCAGTGGTTAAGAGCACTGCCTGCTCTTTCAAAGGACCTGGATTTTGTCCCCAGCACCCACATGACACTAACAACCTGTAACTCCAGTTCCAGGGGGATCTAATGCCCTCTTCTGGTCTTTGCTGGCATTGCACACACATGGTGCACTTCTACAAATGCAAGCAAAACACTCATGCACATAAAATAAAAGCAATAAATAAAGGTTTTAATACCACGTCTAATGGTCCCCAAATGTTACTCTTCCCACAGAACTGAATATCAACCAAAGCCCAGAATGAGCCAGCCATCTTGGTTACAAGGTAGCTCAACTGATCTAAATCTAAGATCCTGCACTTAACATGTCCCCTGGGACTAATCTCCTTTATAGAGTTAGGTAGCCAGACAACATGACCTTGGGAGCTTCTCTTGACCCCAAGAACCCCTCAAGCAGTTCTGCCATAGATTGTGATTCCTTAGACCTGTTCTGGCCTATGAAAAGTAGAGAGATGTCTGAGATACTTCTGTCTTATGTCTGAGTCTTCTTGCACTCTGAATGCCTTCCCATCAGATGAGCTGGTTTCTTTCTAGGGCCTTAAGAGCTGGTCCCAGAGCATGGTGGCTTTGCAGCTACTGTTCCTCTTCTGGGCAGGCTGCTATTGAGAGCATTGACTGAGTTCATCTGTTTACTAAGACAGATGCAGCTGTCCCCCTCCGATTACTTCATCACAGGCGCTGACAGACCCCCTCCTTGGCAGGGCTCCTGGCACGGCCTCACGAGGGGAGCATCTCCAATTGTTGCTCGTCCTCATCAAATTCAGATTTATGGAGTGCGAGGCTTGAAGAGGTCCCAGAAAGGTCGTGGAACACATGGTGTCAGGGCCACTTGGGAGTTTGTGTTCTGACTCACGGGCTGTTTCCCAGGACACTCTGCCAAGCAGGTCAACATTGGGGTCCTCACCCTCACAGGGTGGGGCCGAGGGATAGCGAACAAGGCTACAAGGCACCAAGCTGCTTGTGAAGGTTAAGCACTGTTCTTATTGGAGCTCCAATTCCGCCATCCAAGTGGAAAGTGCCGCTATGTGGAGAGGAAACCAATGACGTAATCTCTAGCCTCCAATAACAATACCCCTGTTCGGTGTTCTGTGTGAGGGCAGTTAGTTATACTCGGACCTTCATGTACTTTTTGTTCATTGCTCCTCCCAATAACCTCAATATACTGGCAAGAAAGCACACATTGCTTCCTGGGATTTGGACCAGAAATCTTGGATGCTCAACTCACACCCCAACTTAGTTAGGATAACTAGTCACTCCACAAAATAATGGCAACTGACAGAACCCGCCATGAGTAAGTGGTCAAATTGAGGCACACAGAAGATACAGGAGTGAGAATTGAGACTAAAGAGGGAGCCCCCTCCCCCAGCCATGGAGAGGTATGAAGCAGGTGGGACAGGGTTTGTAGGTGACTAGAGAGAAGGGTGGGGGTAAGGAAGAGTATGGATGAAAAGTGGGGTGGGACAGAAGCCATGTGAGTAGAAAAGAACACAGAGGCACGGTTCATTCTTCCCTTCTTCCTACTGCCCTTGTGACTTGATTTCCAGAGAGCCCTGAGATGCTGTGAATAGCACAGAGTAGGAATAGCAGCTGCGTGCTTGCTTGCTGATAGGCTGGTTGCAGACCCAGGAAGGAAAGATGATACAATGACCTCAAGGACCTCTAGAGTCTACAGACAAGGCTGCTTGGCCCTGGGGCCCAGACGTTTATGTCCACAGTGGCATTTGGGAGCTGTATACCAGAAGGAATTAAAGCGAATACTTAGGGCTAGAGAGACAGATCAGCGGTTAAGAGCACTGGATGCTCTTGCAGAGGACCAGAGTTTAGTTCCCAACAACCAAGTGGTAGCTAACAACTGTCATTAATTCCAATTCCGGGGGATCTGATGCCCTCTTCTGGCTTCCACAGGTATTGCATGCATGTGGCACACAACATTCACGCAGGTTAGAACACCCCTCACATAAAATAAAAATAAACAAGCCAGTGTGGTGGCTCACACCTTTAATCCTAGCACTTGAGAGGCAAAGGCAGGCAGATCTCTGTGAGTTGAAGGCCAGCCTGGTCTACACAGTGAGTTCCAGGCCAGCTGGGGCTACAGGGAGACCCTGCCTCAAAAAGACCAAAAAATAAAATAAAATAAAATAAAATAAAATAAAATAAACAAATAAGAAGTGCAGTGTCCATTACTGCCCTACCCCATGGTAACCTTGCAGCCCTGGTTTGTTCTTTGATACACCACAGTTGTTCCACAGTCTCAAGACTTGTCTTCATGCAGTGACTGCACACTTATATGCTGAGTCCCAGTTCCAGTCAATACCACCAGAATATAACCTTCTTCCATGAATTCAAAGTCCATTTTTGACATATGCCAAAGGTTGGCAGCTCCTCTGTGAAGAGACTGGAGACTGCGCATGTGCTGTGATGAAGAGGTGGCAGCTGGGTCCCTTTGGCTGTGGAATCAAAACTGTGTTAGTGATGATTTAAAAAGGGAGGCAGAGACGCCAGGTCATTAAGAAAGCAAGCCAGCCAGCTCTGTGATTCTGGCTGCTCTGTGATTCTGGCCGCTGTTTCTCAGTATTACTACTAACATCCGCTGCCACCGAGTGCTTGTTTTACCAACATGTATAGAGCACGCCTGTGGCACAGGGGCACACTCCACTTCTACGCCTTCCTGCACCATGTGTACTCCGTACACATTCTGATATAGAGAAAGGTCAAGCTGCAAACCCTCCCTTGCTTGCTCTGTCCCTACGGATTTATTTTTAGGTTAGGAAAGACCTTGTCCTCTGACTCATAATCCCCCTGACAAATATGCCCTCAATGGAGCAAATGAAATGAAAGGTCATTTTCATATCACGTTCTCATGAGTCAGAGAGACCCTTGTGACTGGGCCACCTAAGTCTGTGTTCTATGGGCACTTCTACAGACAAGGGCAGTAGGGCCAAATAATAATAACGTGCACACATACACCATATATGCAACACAACACATACATATCATATACCATGTATCCAACAAAATGCCAGGCATGGTGGCATATGCCTTTAATTCCAGCCCCATATATCCAACAACAAGACGCTCTACATATACACCATTTAAAAAACACAATACACACACACACACACACACACACACACACACACCAAACTAAGGACATTGTGTTTAAATCCTTATGTGACATAACTCTCCCAGGGAAGTTTGATCAGGAGTCTTTCCTCTGATACCAGAGCACCCCTATGTTTGAGGTACCTACAGGACAGGAAGGGAACTGGGAAACCAAAGTGAATTGTTGACCTCAATTCTCATCACTTTCTCTGCCTAAGAAATGGCAGAGTGTGTTAGAACTGAAGACCACTTGCTGCTGACAAGTGGATGGCAGGCACAGTTCTGAGTTTTGAGACTGGCTAGCTCCTGTCCTTTCTCTGACCCTTGGTCTCACTAGCTTCAATCTACCTCTTAGACCCCCTCCTCCCTGTCACCTTCTAGTCAGCTTATTGCTCATTGGTCCCTCTGGAAAGAGTAGAGATTAAGGCCCATGTGTTAAACACTTGGTCCCAAGAATGGCACTGTTAGAAAGTGGGATCTTTAGGGAAGGTCTGGCGGAAGATCCTTAGATCTCCGGGACTTGACCTCCAACAAGACAACAGGATCTTAGCTTCCTTCTCAGTCTCCTTTGCTTCCTGGCCACAGGAGAAGTTTTTCTGACACAAGCTCCTCCCTTTTGCCGTATAGCACCTCCACTGAAGGCCCAAAGCAATAGGTGAGAATGATCTTGAATGAGAACTTTTTTTTAAATTATTATTTCGTTTTTTTTTATTTTATTTATTTCTGTATGTGTATGAATGTACTGTCTGCATGTCGGTCTGTGCACCCATGTCGTGCAATGCCGCGGAGGTCAGAAGAGGGTGTCGGATTCCCCTGGAACTGGAGTTCTCCTGGATTGGAGTTTCAGACAGTTCTCGGCCGCCATGTGGGTTCTGGGGATCGAACCCGGGTCCTCTGTAAGAATGGTCAGCACTCTTAACCGCTAGGCCATCTCTCCAGCCCAAATGAGAACTTCTTAAAAATACCATGAGCCATAAAAAACTCTTCATCCTTATAACTTAATTATCTCATGTATTTTCTACTAGTAACAGAGAACTGGTTAACACAGATATCCAGAGCTGGAGAGATGGCCTAGCAGTTAAGAGCACCAACTGCTCTTGCAGAGGACCCGGGTTCGATCCCCAGCACCCACATGGTGGCTGAGTACCATCTTTAACTCCAGTTCCAGGAGAATCTGACACCCTCTTCTGACCTCCGAGGCATTGCATGACACGGGTGCACAAACCTACATGCAGACAGTGCATTCATACACATAAAAAGCAAATAAATAAATAAATAAATAATAAAAAACACAGATATCCAGCATGTCAATTGGCCTACATCTTCTTTGTATAGGAAAAAAATTAAATGCTTTTTTTGTTGTTGTTCTTTTCGAGACAGGGTCTCCCTGTAGCCCCAGCTGTCCTGGAACTCACTCTGTAGACCAGGCTGGCCTTGAACTCACAAAGATCTGCCTGCCTCTGCCTCCCAAGTGCTAGGGTTAAAGGCGTGCACCACCACACCAATGCTTTTTAAGACATAGAGAAACCAAGGCCCAAAGCCAAGGCTTTCGAAACTTCCGTGGGTTTTTGTTCTCTACATCATTTGTCGTTGCAGAGAGCAGACACTTGGTTGCAGCATCACAAGTGACACTTTAAACTATTTCATCTGCCAACAAAATGGCTCACATTTTTCTATCAAATTTTCCCCGGTCCGTGACTTTTTACAGTGCCCATACGAGTCCTAGATATAGAAATTATTATCTTCCGTTCACAGCTGTGAAAATGACCGTGGAAAGAAAGTGGCTCTATTGTACAATCCCCAAGCACTAATGTTTAAGTCCTCCCCAGTCCCAAGTCGACTCCCAGCAGAGGGTCTTTCTCCTAGCCTTGGGGAATCAATGTCCAGCATGCACTGGTCTAAGAATTCTCAATCTGCCCTTCCCACCCACCCCCAATTATAAATGCGTAAAACCTCCTATACACTTCAAAAGATATATACTAATTTTTCCAAGCGGTTGTCGCTCATGGTCCCAGGGACCAAGATTGCAGGCGTAGAAGAGCCCGGCTCCCAGCTGGCTCACCCGCTCCTCTCCTTCCCATGGAAGAGAAACCCAATCTCCCCAGCCCAGCTTTGTGCTCCTGGGAGCTTCAGCTGGCAGCGGCTGATTGGATTATCTTCACCAGCCTTTCTGCTATTACTAAACCTCTGGGGACATGAACCAGACGTCCCCATTTGACCAGTCGTTGTACATGTGTCCAGCAATGTCCAGCTGTTTCAGGCTCCATTCACAGGGTATCTCGTTTATCTTGGATTTCTTGGTGCCAGAACCAAGCTGCCAGCGGAGAAAAGGATGCTCCGTGCCTGACATCAGGAGGAAACTTTGAATCCGGAATCCAGGAAATGCCACAAAGCCTTGTTTCTTCCCAGCATGCACCCCCGCCCCCACCCCCAGCTAAGCCGTGGAGGTATATAGCTTGCTTTCCTTCCTTTAAGAATCTGATCCAGCATCTCTTCTTTCAGAAAAGATTTCCCAATCATTTCTGAAAATCTGTTACATTTTAAGGTTGACCCCTTAAGGGATAACCTTGGGGGAGTTTAGTTCCACGTCTTTAGGGAATCAAGGTGGTACAGCTGGATGGACAGCTTCGCTCCACGGATCACTGAGGAGAGCTTATGCATCCAAGGAGTCGTTAAGGACCATCAAGAATTCACCTCTCGGGCTGGAGAGATGGCTCAGCTGTTAAGAGCACCGACTGCTCTTGCAGAGGACCCGGGTTAGATTCTTGCACCCGCGTGGCAGCTAAGAACCGTCTTTCCAGTGGATAGAGACAATGTGGTACATCTACACAATGGAGTTCTATGCAGCGGTACAGAAAGATGACATCATGAACTTCGCAGGTAAATGGCTGGAGCTAGAAGATAACATGCTGAGTGAAGTAACACAGTCCCAGAAAAACAAATGATGATGAATGGTATCCCTCATCTGCGGATGCCAGCATCAATTACCTAATTGTATGGCAAACGGAGCAACGTTAATGTGATCTGAAAACAACTGTGCTCTTATATTGTGAATTCCTTAAAAAAATAAACAAATAAAGAAAAAAAGAAAAAGAACCATCTTTAACTCCAGTCCCCTGGGAATCTGACACCTTCTTCTGACCTCCATAGCAGTGCACGACACGGGTGCACCAACCTACATGCAGACAGTATAAATAAATAAATAAATAAATAAATAAATAAATAAATAAATAAATAAAATGATAGTAGTAGGACCATTTCTGGGGCCTACGAGCTATCCAACTCAGGATTCTGGGCCAGATTTACAGCACCAGGTATGCATTTTCTCCTGTGGAACAGGTATTAAATCCAGCAGAAAGTGGTTACCCCCACATCCATGCCACTACTTCACCCATAGGCACCTCTTGCAATACCAGTCATTATACTAGCACACGGAGCTCACAGCTCTGTGTGTGGAATACTTCCCTTTTGAGTTGTAGGTTAAAGGCATCCCAGAGATTCCCCAAAACAATACGAGTCATTGTCATTGCTCTTGGTAGCCACTAGAACCTGATGGTAAGACTCCATTCCTGACTTTTTAATACTCTCTGATTCTGGGTTTGTGTGGTATCAGTTGTAATGTCTCCCTTTCCATATCTGATGTTATTTATTTGAGACTCTTCGCTTTTGTTCTAGTTAACGTAGCTAAAGTTTGTTGTTGTTGCTGCTGCTGCTGTTGTTGCTACTATTGGAGGTGGTGGTTTATTTGTTTATTTTTATGTGTATGAGTGTATTGCCCGAATGTATGTATAAGTGCGCCCATGTATGAAGATGGCCACGAGAGTGGAGAAGAGGGTATCAGACCCCCTCGGAACTGGAGTTATAGAAGGTTGTTAGCTGCCATGTGGGTGCTGGGAACTATACCCAGCTCCTCTGCAAGAGCAGCTGGTGCTCTTAACAATAAGCCATCTCTCCAACCCTGGCCTGGTTAAAGGTTTTATTATCTTTTCAAAGATACAACTCTGTATTTCATTGAGCTTACGCTATTTTCAACTAGTTGTGCTCTGTCTTCATTATTTCTTTCCTTCTACTAAGTTTAGTTTCAATTTGTTCTTGCTTCTCTAGTTTGAGTTATGGTATAAGATGTTCATTTGAATGTTTCTTTTGTTATAGGTGCTTATTAATAGGAACTTCCCTCTTAGCACACTGATTTTGCTATATCCTTAGATTTTAATATGTTGACTTTTCTATTTTTCTTTATTTCAAGAATTTTTTAGATTTTTTTTCCCTTTGATTTTTTTTCATTAGCCCAGATATAACTCAAAGGTATGCTGTCTATTTTCCACTCATTGTAGAATTTCTGAAGTTCTTTCATTGATGCTTTTTAGATCTTACCTCTGCTCAGAAAGAATACCTGGTATTAAAACACTGTGGTGGCCAAACATATGACCTGTCCTGGAAAACATGTCTACATGTCTATGAAAAGAATGTGCAAAGAACAAACATATATGTATATAGTGGTCTGTAAATGTCTGATAGGTCCACAGTTCTGTACTTTCTTTGCTTAACTTGTGCCTGAGTGATGAGTCCGTTGATAAAATTAGACTGTTTGAGTCCCTAAGTAGTTAATACATTACTCCACCTCTCCCTTTAGATTTAATATTTGCTTGTGCAGTTAAGTGCACATCACTGGATTCACATACAGTCATATATATGTATATGAAACTGTAATACATATTAATATGCATAATCATTATTTCCTCTTATTAAATTAATTCCATTACCATGTGCAGTGTCCTGCTTGGACATTTTTGTTTTATGCTTTATCTGACATAACATAGCTACTCTTGTTCACTTTGAGTCTCCATTTCTGTAGAATGCTTTTTCTAACCTTTTACTTTTAGTCTCTGGGTATCTTTACTGGTGAGTCAGTTTCTTGTAGGAAGTATACAGCAAGCTGGATCTTACCCATTCATCTACCATGCATCTTTTATTGATGAATTTAATGTTTGCATTCAATGCAATTATTGATAGCTAAGCATTTCTTCCTGTCTCCTCTGTGCCTTTATGGGTTTTTTGGACATTTTCAATTTTCTTTCATCTTTTTCTCCTTTCGTATCTCATCTCTTTTTGTGGCTTGTGGTTTTCTGTACTGACAGGGTCTGAGTCCTTTCTCTTTTTCATCTATAAATCATCTTGACCAGAAACCCTTACTCTCTCACATATTTACATCATCCCAGTCATCATCCTTCTCTCCTGAACACAGGAATCTTCCGAGCATTTGTTGTAGGCTGACTTCCTGGTACCTTACTTCCTTTCCATTGTCTTTCATTTCTGAATTATAGAGTTTCTAGGTAGAATATTCTTGGTGGGCAGATTTTTGTTTCAGAACTTCCACTGTGACATTCTGTTCCCTGTTGGCCATAAAATTCCTTGTGAGACATTTTCTGTTACTCTCACGAGAGTTCCTTTGAATATGACTTGGTACTTTTCTCTGGTTCTTTTTAGAATTCTGTCTTCATCTTGCACTTTTGACAAGTTGGCTTGATGGCCACACCAAGGACTTGTTATGTCCACGTCATTCCTGAGATTAGGAAAGCTTCAGCTATCATTTCATTACACAGTGCATCTATACTTTATCCATCCTATTCATCTTCAGAAACTGTAATAATCTTAATTTTCATTTACTGATATCTTATAAGTCTCAGAAGCTTTCTTCATTCCTTTTTTTCATTTTGCTCTGACTGAGATATTTCAAAACACCTGATCCTGAGCTCATAATTCTTTTATTTGATCTAGTCTGTTGCTGATACTCTAAATTTGCTTTTCTTAAATTCGATTCCTGTGTTCCTTAATCCCAAGCTTTTATTTACTTCATTTCTTAGCTCTGTCTCTTTGATAAGTTTCTCATTTATATAATAAGCTGCTTGCCTAATTTCACTGAACTATCTTACGTTTTTTTTTAAATCTCAGTGAATATTGTTAGAATCATTCTTCTGAATTCTTTAAAAATTTTTCAAGGCTGGAGAGATGGCTCAGTGGTGAAGAGCACCGACTGCTCTTGCAGAGGACCTGGGGTCGATTCCCAGAACCCACATAGTGGCTGAGAACTCTTTAACTCCAGTTCCAGGGGAATCTGACACCCTCTTCTGACCTCTGCGGCATTGAACAACACAGGTGCATCAACCTACATGCAGACAGTACATTCATACACGTAAAAAAATAATAAATAAATTATTCACATTTGTTTGTTTGTGGGGTCAAATGCCAAGACACACATGGTGGTCAGAGGACAATTTGGGAAAGACAGTTCTCTTTCCCTATCTTTATGTGAGTTCTAGGAATTGAACTCAGATCATCGGGCTTGGCAGCAAACATCTTTGCCCATTGAGCCATATTGCTGACCCTGAATTCTTTGTCAAAACATTATGTATGGTCAGGCATGTTGGCACACACCCTTAATCCCAGCACTTGGGATGCAGAGGCAGGCAGATCTCTGTGAGTTCAAGGCCAACCTGGTCTACAGAGTGAGTTCTGGGCCAGCTGGGGCTACAGGGAGACCCTGTCTCAAAAAGACCAAAAAAAAAAAAATTATGTATGTGGGTGCATGCATACCATAGTGTGCACGTGAAGGAGGTAACTTACCTTCCACAGAAAAAACACTCCATAGAAATGTAAACCCGAAGTGAGCAAGAGTAGCTATCCTATGTCAGATAAAGCATACAACAAAAAGTCCAAGCAGGACACTGCACATGGTAAAGGGATTAATTCAACAAGAGGAAATAATGATTATGTGTATTAATGTGCTCTCTCCTTCCACCATGTGGGTTCTGGGGACCTAGCATCAGATGTCAGGAGTGGCAGCAGTGCCTGTGTTGGTCACTTTTCTGTCGCTGTGATAAAACACCATGACCAAAGGAACTTATAAAAGGAAGAGTTTATTTGAGCTTACGTTTGACGGTTCCAGGGAATTAGAGTCCATTGTGGCAAGAGGCATGGTGGCTGGATCTGGAGCAGCAAGCCAAGGGTCACATCTCGCAAAGAGCACAGGAAGCAGAGAGAGAGAGGGCGACTGGAGACCACGAGGCTTGTTAAACTCACTAAGCCTGCCCCCAGTGACATACTTCCTCTAGCATGGCCACACCTTCTAAGACCTCCAAAAACAGTGCCACCAACTGGAGACAAATGTCTGAATACTTAAAGCCTATGGGGGACACTCATTCAAACCACCACAGTGCCTTTACCCAGGGATCCAAGGCGATAGACCATTCTTCTGAAGTCTTTACAGAGCATTTTGTACTACCGAATAGAAGTGGGTTTCTGAGCCTACAAACCTTTCTGCTAATGTGGTGGAGTGTCTATGGACCCCAGGAATGGCTTCAGACAGTAGTTCCTTCATCAAGATGGTCCCACATGGCAGCAGCCAGGGCTCTGAGGGGAAGAGAGGCCACAGTGTTAGTTTCTCCTCTGAATCAGAGCTACTTACATACTCGAGGTAGCTTCCCAACCCAGCCTCGGGTCTGTGATTATTAGGACTCTCTCTTTTTAAAACATTTTATTTATTATTTTTTATTTTATGTGTGTGAGTGTATTGCCTGCATGTACGTAAGTGCACTCATGTCATGCAATACTCACGATGTCAAAAAAGTGCATTGGATCCCCTCGAACTAGAGTTACAGGTGATTGTTAGCTGATATGTGGGTGCTGGAATCAAACCTGGGTCCTCTACAAGAGCAGCCAGTGCTCTTAACCATTGAGTCATCTCTCCAGCCCCAATTACTAGAACTCTCTTATACCTAGGATTACCAGAATTCTGGTGATGAGTTAGTGAGGACCCCCTTATTCTTCTTTTTTAATTTTATTTATTTCTGTATGTGTATGAGTGTACTGTCTGCATGCAAGTTTGTGCACCCGTGTCGTGCAATGCCACGGAGGTCAGAAGAGGGTGTCGGATTCCCCTGGAACTGGAGTACTCCTAGCATTGGAGTTTCAGACAGTTCTCAGCCACCATGTGGGTGCTGGGGATAGAACCCGGGTCCTCTGTAAGAGTGGTAGGCGCTCTTAACCACTAGGCCATCTCTCCAGCCCCCCCCTTTATTCTTTTTTATAAAAATATTTTATTATTATTATTTTATGTGTATCAGTGTATTGCCTGCATGTAGGTAGGTGCACCTGTGACGTACAATGTCTGCAGAGGTCAGAGAGGGTGTCAGATCCCCAGAACTGGAGTTATGAATGGTTGTTGGCTGCCATATATGGGTGCTTGGCATCAAACTTGGATCCTCTGCAAGAAGAGCCAGTGCTCTTAACCGCTGAGCCATCTCTCCTGCCCTACCTCTCATTTATTCTTTCCTAGAAATTGAGGGGGTTACCCAGCTGTGGAGCAGGGGTCAAGGTTGTCATTACAGGGTTTCCTCTCTCTGCTGCCCGCCCAAGCTTCGTATCCTGCAGGGTCCTTTCTCCAGTGCTGAGTCCCAGTGCTCTCCCGTGACCAGTCCACCTCAAACACCACTACTCATTTGCTGTTTTAATTATGTCTATTTTGTAGAGGAGGAGACAAACGTTGAATCCCTCAGTTCCAATTTTCCAGTATCAACTTGGATGCTTTTCTACATGCAGTTTATACTTTTAGAAAGTTTGTCTTTAGAAAACCGTTAGTATATGAAACTTAGTTTACTAAGGAAACAGTTTAGAAGGTCCAAAGCTACTTTACATATGTATTACATATGCATTAGCTTTGAACAAGTAAATAAATGAGTCGTAGATAACAGCCATCCAAGTCTCTCAAAAGTATGGAAGAAAGATGAGAATAAACCCTCTAAAAGTTTATTTTTATTTATGTCTATATGCATGTCTGCACAACTGTGTACCACATGTGTACCAGTGCCTGTGGGGGACAGAAAGTGGTGTTAGACCCTCTAGAGTCAGAGTTGTTAGCTGGCCAAAGTGGGTACTGGGAACCGAGTCTGGGTCTTCTGGAAGAGCAAGAAACACACTTTTTGTTTTTGATCTTTTCAAGAGAGGGTCTCCCTGTAGTCCCAGCTGTCCTGGAACTCACCTGTAGACCAGGCTGGCCTTGAACTCACAAAGATCCGCCTGCCTCTGCCTCACAAGTGCTAGGATAAGCACTTTTAAACACTGAGCCATCGCTCCAGGCCCCCAGAAAACCTAGCAAAGCACTAGAAAGTAACGTGACTCCATAGATTCCTGTTCAATTTCAAAACTCACGTTTATTTATACAGATGAATAGATGCAGAATTATCAATATGTGTATACACACACACACACACACACACACACACACACACACACACAGAGTCTCTTAGCTCTGTCTGTGAGAAGCCAAGAAACAGTGGCACCCCAGTAGCCATGAGCATCTTAGTTTTAAAACATGATATAATTTTCCAAATCTTCCAGCGAAATGAGTGATTGCTACAATATACAAGGAACATGCAAAATGAGCAGGATATTTTATAGGACTAAAACCTAAGAAAGTTCTCTCTCTCTCCCTCTCTCTCTCTCTCTCCCTCTCTCTCTCCCTCTCTCTCTCTCCCACCCCATGCCAAAAGAGTACGCCAAAAGAACCTAGGAATAACCAAAGAGAAATCCCAAGGTTCAAATCAAAACTGGAATAACACAAACAATACAATGAATATTTTAATGAAATAAAGCTCTGTAAAATAAAAATCCTGTCTAGGACTCCAGAGAGATGTAAATAAATGAACAAGGGCTGGGCGTGGTGGCGCATGCCTTTAATCCTAGCACTTGGGAGGTAGAGGCAGGCGGATCTTTGTGAGTTCAAGGCCAGCCTGGTCTACAAAGTGAGGTCCAGGACAGCTGGGGCTACAGGGAGACCCTGTTTCAAAAAGACCAAAAAATAAATAAATAAATAAATAAATAAGAACAAGGAAGGATAAAGCTTCCTTTCAGAAAACTTTCCACTAACACGTGTCATTCACACACACCCCAAAACAGGGTTTAGTTCTTCTCCCCTTAAGCAAAAGCTAGATTATGATGTACTCCCAGAATTCAGCATCCAGAAAGTAGAAAACAGACAGTAGCTTTATAGTTAGAAAGCCTGGCCGGCACTAATAAACAAATGGTATGTCGCGTTGCCACCACACCACGGCTGATATGATGCCCTGAAGGAGGAGGGTCTGGTCCTCTCTGTGGTCTTGTTCCCATTAACCTATAACCTCAGCCTAATTGTGAGAAAATATTAGACGGACCAAATTTAGGGGCACTCTACAAAGTACTTGACCAGCGCTCCTTAAAATTGCCAAGGTCATGGGAAACAAGGAGAGGCTGAAGGAGAAAAGAGACTAGGAGGATGTGAAAATTAAATACAACTGCACCTTGTGTTTTACCCTGAAGCAGGAAAAGCACATTTATAGAAACACGATGGAATCTGATCACAGTCCGTGGTTTAGTAATGAGGGCTGTAGCCGTGCCCGTTGCTTAGCTTTGATGAATGCACCGCAGCTGTCTAGGAAGTTAGAAAACACAGGAGGGGGATGGTGGATGAAATGGTGTCCCAGAATCAGGACAGTTGGGAGCTCTGGGATGCCTTAATCAGTAAAGCGCTTGCTACACAGCATGTGTTGATTCCCAGCACCTACTGAAAAAGCCTGGTGTAAAGGTGCAAGCTTGCCATCCTGGCACTGCGTGGCTGGAGATGGGACGATCCCCAGTGCTTGTTGGTGGGGCCATAGGTGAGCTCTGGTGTCAGGGAAAAGTAAGACAGGGCTGATAAGATGGCCTGCGCCAGGGCTGATGAGCTGAGTTCTGTCCCTGGGACCACACGGTAGAAGGGGAGACCCTATTCCTACAAGTTGTCCTCTGACCTCCACACATGTGCCATGGTATGTACACACACACACACACACACACACACACACACACAGAGGGAGAGAGAGAGAGAGAGAGAGAGAGAGAAAATAAATGTTTTTTAGAAACTAAGGTGGATAGCCAGGTGTGGTGGCGCACGCCTTTAATCCTAGCACTTGGGAGGCAGAGGCAAGTGGATCTTTGTGAGTTCAAGGCCAGCCTGGTCTAAAGAGTGAGTTCCAGGACAGGTGGGGCTACAGGGAGACCCTGTCTCGAAAACACCAAAAAAAGAAAAAAGAAACTAAGGTGGAGAAGCAATTGAAGAAGACTGTGGACATTGACTTCTGGCCTCTGCATGTATACATGTGCATCAATGCATGTGTGTGCACACACAAGAAAACCTTCTTGGGCTGGCGAGTGGATACCGTAAGTATAGGTACTTACTGCGAAGCCTGATAACCTGAGTTTGATCTCTAAGACCCACAGGGTGAAAGGAAAGAACCAACTCCTGTAAGCTGTACCAAAACTTCCACATGTCCACTTTTACACGTGTGTACACACATGCACACTCACAAATAAATAAATATTTTTAATTCAAGTTTTTAAATTAACAAAAACTTGTTTTCCAAAAGAAGTGGAAATGGTTCATTATCAAACAAAAGACTCCAACTCAAGATGCCTCTGGTTATAACTAATGCCTTCAGATCTTAAGAAAAGTAATGCAATGGATTTCTTTTTTTTCTTTTTTTAAATTTTATTTCTTTTTTATGTGTATGAATGTACTGTCTGCATGTAGGTTGGTGCACCTGTGTCGTACAATGCTGAGGAGGCCATAAGAGGGTGTCGGATTCCTCTGGAACTGGAGTTAAAGACAGCCCTCAGCCGCCATGTGGGTGCTGGGGATCGAACCCGGGTCCTCTGCAAGAGCGGTCGGCGCTCTTAACCACTAGGCCATCTCTCCAGCCCCTGTGTAATGGATTTCTTAAACAGGCAAGAGAACCCACCAGCAAACGAAATCCCTACAATAGATTTAAGGCTTGTGAAAAGCGTGGCTGTCTCCTGTGACTAGGACAGCCAGGATGTTATCATCAAGCCTGATCTCGTCATGCTTTCTCTGCACCAATAATTTCTTGTCCCCAGCCCCAATAATGACATTGTCCCCTCTGGCCAAAAATGAATTCTTGGGAGATAAAATTCTTAAAGTTTAGAATAATGTGTGGCCCTCTAAAGCTCAATCTTAACTGACAAAATCATATATCAAAGTGATTTTGTGGGGCAGGAAATAGAAAGGATCAAGGATAAATAAAAATAGAGTGAGAAACCATGAATAAAAGATTCAAAAAAACAGGCTGTGTGTGGTGGTGCACGCCTTTAATCCCAGGAGGCAGAGGCAGGCAGATCTTTGTGAGTTCAAAGCCAGCCTGGTCTACATAGTGAGTTCAGAACAGCTGGGGCTACAGGGAGACCCTGTCTCAAAAAGAACCCCCCCCAAAAAAAGATTCAAAAACAAAGAACTGAAAGAAAGAGAACACATACATGTACACACACACACACACACAAGCCCATTGAACAGAACCTTATCATCTGCTGCTTTCTAAGACAGAGCCAGAGATCTACTTATAAGCTGTCAGGGGTCCCAGCCTTCAGGTTGTGAGGTTTTTAGTTCTCTGGTTTTCAAAGTTAGCCTGGACTAACCAGCAGCAGCATTGTGGTGGTCTGAATGAGGGTGTCCCCAAAGGCTAAAATATATGAACAGTTGGTCAGTTGTTGGTGCTGTCTGGGAAGGGTCACGGAACCTTTAGGAGATGTGGTCTTGCTAAAGAAGTGTATCACTTAATAGCCCTATGGACTCTTATCCCTCTAGAACCATTAGCCAAATAAATCCTTCTTTCTATAAGTTACCTTGGTCATGATGTTTGATCACAGCAACAGAAAATCACTAATCAAGAATGTAGCAGGTGCATGACATGGCAGGACCCGGGCTCCCATCCCATCTGACCAGCTCACCAATGTAGTCATACAACACACCAGCCCTTTGCTCCTGGTGAGGGTCAAGCTCTGTGGTGCCACTTGAATCACATGGCAAGGTCCCCTGTCAGGGTTGTCAGCCAAGCAAGTGCCAACCAGGACTGACTTCCATGATACCAGGTCTCAGCTGGCACAGCCCCCCTTTCTGGGAGACCAGTTAGCAAGGGACTAGTGTGGAGCAAGGTTCTCCTGTGGCACTTACCCACACTCTAGCTAGCACATTGCACGTAACAGCCTACTGAACTGCTTCAGACCTCGGGCCTTTGGGGTTAGATACGCAGCGCACAGCAGAGTACCTGTGAGGACAGGTTTAAAAGTCCAGTGCTTACAGAGACAAAAGGATGGATGTGAAGGCCAGAGGATCTGCCGCCATGTCTCCTCCCTCATGGAATCTATGTCTTTTTGTTTGTTTTTTTGAGGCAGGGTCTCTCTGTAGCCCCAGCTGGCCTGGAACTAGCCCTGTAGGCCAGGCTGGCCTTGAACTCACAGAGATCGGCCTGCCTCTGCCTCCCGAGTGCTGGGATTAAAGGCGTGTGCCACCACCCCAGCTTAAAGACGGTTCTTAGCCACCATGTGGGTGCTGGGAATCAAACCTAGGTCCTCTGCAAGAACAGTCGGTGCTCTTAACCACTGAGCCATTTCTCCAGCCCCTGGAATCTATGTCTTTACTGGACAGGTCTCCTTGTGTGGCTTGCTAGAGCCACCCGCAATGGATCAAGGAGGGTAAGAGCCACGGGACAGTTGCCAGGTCACCCTGCCTTGTCACATGCTACACAACAGACCCAGCTGCTAGGGTTAGCACTGGTGAAGGACTCTTCTGAACATTGTGCCATCCTGGCTGGTATCCATCCTGGAGAGATAATAAGCAAGAGTTCACCAGCTTGCCTCACTCGTCACAGCCTGGCTTCCCTTCTCATAAGGAAAGGGGACCTCGGAGTTCAGACCTGTGAACCCACTACATAAGGCACAGGTGGAGCACAGGTGGGGAGTGTGGCCCTAGATCACTGGGGCCTCTGAATAGCCAGTAAAGAGGGAGCATCACTTCCGGGTGAACGGCCCATGGTGCAGTGGCCATCCAGGCCTCTTAGACACATGAGGGAGAGCAGGGGTGTGGGAGGAATGCAGGACATAGGCCTGCATAGTCTGCCACACTCTGACCCCTGTCCCCTGACCCCTGACTCCTTGAGAAGAAGAGGAACTGAGCTCAGCAGTAAGGAGCACTGGACCAGTGGCCGGTCCCGTTACTCCCTAGCCTGCGGGTGCTAAGAGGCATGGGTCAAACCTCGCCACTCCCTCTTTGCAGCAGCGTGTGCCGGGCCTTCTTGGAGACACACTCCTCCCAGAGGTTCATAGGAAAACTGAACTTTCTGGGTGTACCTCAGAGCCCTAAGGAGAAAGCAATGATGCCCACACAACCAAAATGTCCACCTCTCATGTTGTCCCATCCACAAGGACAAGGGCCAGTCCTCCTGTCAGCTTCTCTCGATAGCCACAGCAACTAAAAATGCGGACTGTGAAAAGGAGGATGCCAGTTTGTTCACAGCAGGGGGCTTCAACTTGGCGTGAGAGGACCATCTCCACCACCGCAGCCCACACTCAGAGCCCTGGAATGATGGTGCTGTGCGGACAGCAAGGGGTCAGGTTAGGTGTCCACTTGGTGACAGGGAAGCAGGGCAGAGACCTGAGCATCAGTGTGAGGGGACTTGGGGTGTGGACTGTAGACCTCGTGCTTGGCAAGGGAATTCCAAAGCCACCTCTGCCTGCAGAGTCTGTTTGTGGCCGGGTGGTGGTGTTTCCAGCTTTACTGAGGGACAATTGACAAATAAAAATTGTGCCAGGTGTGATGGCACATACACCTTCAATCCCAGCATTCGGAATGTACAGGAAGGCAGATCTCTGTGAGTTCAAGGCCAGCCTGGTCTACATAGCAAGTTCCAGGCCAGCTATGACTACAGGGAGACCCTGTCTGGAACAATATAATGTGATGGTTTAATCAGGTATGTTGTATAGCAGTTATGACAATCAAATTAATGAGCACATCTGTTGCCATGCATTGGTGAGAATAAGACATACACGAGCTGCAGGCTGCAGGTTCACACAAAGACCCCAATTACAGCCCCAATACCGCTGTGTGTGTGTGCGCGCGCGCACATACTTTTAGCAAATTTTAACTGTGTAATACAGTGTTACTAACCAGAATCACCCTTCTGTACATTATATCCATTGCACTCATTTATTTTTTTCACTCAGAGTTTGACAAACCTCTCATTTCCCCACATCCAGCCCCTAGTACCCACTCTTCTCTGCTTCCGTGAATTACATTATTTATTTATTTACTTATTTATTTGTTTGTTTTAGTGTGTGTGTGTGTGTGTGTGTGTGGCATGTGTGTTCAGTACCCATGGAGTCCAAAAGAGGGTGTTTCATCTGGTACTGGGAGTTGTGGGTACTGGGAATTGAATTCAGGCCCCTGAAGGACAGCACTGCTTGTAACTATTGAGCCATCTCTCCAGCACTGAACTGGCCTCTTTACATATAAGTGAGATCCTACAACATCGATACCTGTGTGTGTGTGTGTGTGTGTGTGTGTGAATTATTTCATTTAGCACAGTGTCCCCCAGAACCACCCCCTCTTGCTGCTGATTGTAGGATTAACTTCTTTCATTGCACTGCCGTACTGGGAAGCAAAATGTCAGTTATCCACAGCAACAAGCTGACACTCCAAGAATAGAAGCAGGAGGAGTCCAGTTTTACCCTTTAAACACACACACAGAGAGAGAGAGAGAGAGAGAGAGAGAGAGAGAGAGAGAGAGAGAAAAGGATGGTGGAGGAACAAGAGGTATTTTGTTTATCCATTTTTTAAAACATTTGTCTGAGGATAGACACTTAGCTTGAGTCTTTGTCTAGCTATTGACTACTTATTGTTATGTTGAATGAGGAAGCACATGTCTTCTTTTTAGTGTGTGTGTGTGTGTGTGTGTGTGTGTGTGTGTCTAAGTGCACAAGGGCCCACGGAGACCTGAAGAGGGCATTAGAGTCCCTGGAGCTGGAGTTATAGGTGGTTGTGAGCTATAGACAGGGGTGCTGGGAACTGAGCTGCAGGGCTCCACAAGAGCTGAACAACCTCCCCAGCCCTGCAGATGCGTTTCTGCAATACTGATGTCATTCCCTCCGGTTACATATCCAGAAGTGGGAATTCTGGCTTGAGCAGCAGTTCAACTTTTAATTTTTTTGAGGAACCTCCATACTGCTTACTATAATGGCTCTACCATGGTGGTTTGCCTTCTAATTCGTCAAAAATTTTAAAATATTGTAATCGACTTGAGAATTTCATGCAATGTATTTTTATCAAATTCAGACCCCTTTCCCCTCAAACCCCTCCTTTCCACCACCACCTCGGCTTCACATCCCCTATTATTTGCCTTTGTCTATTTGTTCATTTAAATGACTTTCTAAGCCATTCTGTGATTCCCAGGTGCTCTTGGGTGTGGGTGTATTTAGTGCAGCCTAGTCAACCTATCAGCCACCGCACCAGTAAGGAAAACTGACTCTTCCTCTTCTGGAATCCATAAGTCACCAATAAATCCTCAGCTAGGGCTGGGGCTTCCTGCCTACGATCCCCATCCATGCTGGGCATGCCTGGCTTGGCCTTGCACAGGTCTTGGGCATGTTGCCATAAGCACTGTGAGTTCATATGTGCAGCGGCCCTGTGGCGTCCAGGCAACACAGTTTCCTTGAGTGCATCTTCCACATCTGGCTTTTATAATCTTTCTGCCCCACATATTGCAATGATCCCTGACACTTGGAGGAGAGAGTGTAACATCCGTGTTCCCATTTAGCCACGAGCACTCCACTGTCTCTTATTCTCTGCCTGTTGACCAGTTGTGAGTCTCTGTGTTAATCACCATCTGCTATAAGAAGAAGCTTCTCTTAGGTGAGAGATGCAGTAATCCATGGCTATGTCGATCAGTCACTATGAGTCAGTTTAATACTATATCTTTTTAGTGATAGCAGTAGGTTCTCCCCTATGGTCTGTGACCTGATAAGCCATAGGTTCTTGGCCCTGATAACAGTGTCAGATATGGACTTCTCTCGGGAAGCAGACCTTAAATCCATTATAAGGTGGTTGGTTGCTCCTATAACATCTATTCCACTATTGGATGCACAGAAATCTGTAGCTCTAGATTAACCATAACCATTACTGACTTTGAGGCCAGCTTCCCAGTCACCATTCCTTCATGTATCTATAATTACTTTAGCAGCAAACAAGATAGATCCTTAGGAGGTTTTTCCCTCTGTTCTGACACCAGCCTAGTCTGAGAAGAGGCTGGAAGGAGATGCCCTGGTACTTTGAAATGATGGTCTGGGTCTACCTATTCTGAGCACCGGGAAGAGGGGTACTGGGGGGAGATGGCGCCTCTCCAGTATACATCTGATCTCCGAATCCTGACTAGGGGCCTTAGCAATGCTTGATCCACAGAGTGTCTGATCGTTGGCCCCTTTTCCTATAACACGAAACTTCCATCATCCAACCCAGACAACCCACCTCAGTGCCCAGTACTGCATTTGTCTTTCTTGGTGATCGTCAGAATGTTCTTTTACTTTAGCACCAATTGAGATGAAACACCCAGTAGAGCTGGCCATGGGGATTCTGGAGACCCATACTGTGCCCTTTTTAGCCCCAGCCTTCACCCTGGAAGTTCACTGTAGCTGCTGAATCCAGGGTAGGGGTAGAGCGAGAAGTCCAGAAAAGATGGCGCTGATTCCTGGCAGACACACTTTGGAGCTGACTCTCTTGGTTCAGCAACATGGCTTCCTGGCTCCAGGAATCTCCAGCTTCAGTGTGCCATGTAGGGGGATTTACAGAAAACTACTCTCAGCTCTAATCAAGCTTTCCCTATGGAAGGAGTCTGCAAATCCTCATACAGAGCTAGTGAGTCCATTCCACACTGCCGAAGAAACAAGTTAAACAATGGATCAGAGTGACGTATGACAATGTGCTGTAAATTCTTCATAAAAATAACTGGGCTGGAGAGATAGCCTAGCGGTTAAGAGCACTGACTGCTCTTGCAGATGACTGGGGTTTGACCCCCAGCACCCATATGGCGGCTAAGAACCGTCTGTAACTCCAATTCCAGGAGAACTCCAGTTCCAAGGGAATCTGAGACCTTCTCCTGACCTCCATAGCATTGCACAACACGGGTGCACAAATCTACATGCAGACAGTACACTCATACACATACAAGAATAAATAAAATTTTAAAAAATTAAAAAAAAAATAACTGACCCTTGCCTGAGCCTGTGGCTGTGGCTGTAGAGGGGCTGATTACAAAACAAGAGCTCAGAAGACTCTAACCACTCTCCAGCTCCAGAGGAAGATGGGAACTTTCTCTGGGATAATCTGCTAATACAGGATTCACAGCTGAAGCCAGCTGGAAGCTAGCGGAAATGGAGCCTGGGTGATGGCTACCCCTGCTTGTTCCCCTGGTGCTGTGATAAAACACTGACCAAAACCAACTTGGGTGGGGCACAGGGGAATGGATTCCATCTTGTTCTTTCCAGTCCATCATCGAAGAACTGAGCCAGATACCACGGAGGAGGAGCGCTGCTTACAGGCTTGCTCCCCAGCTTGCTCAGCCACTGTTCGTCTAGCAGTCCAGGCCCTGCTATGGATGGCCCTGGCCACGGTGGACTGAGACCTTGTACATCAATTAACAACCCAGAAAACGCCCACAAACATGTCCACAGTCCAGTCTGAAGGTGGAAACTCCTCAGTTGACACTCCCTCTTCCAAGGTGACTGTAGTTTGTGCCAAGTTGCCAAAAAAACGACCTGGCACACTGGGCCCAGGGCACAGATAAAGAAATGACCAGCAGAGGGCGGTATGCAGCTGGGCACACAGAAGCATGTGCTGAGAGGAAATCAGTGGGACCTCAGTGGAGGAGGCGGGTTGGAGAAAGGAGAGCAGTAGTCAAGGTGTCTGGATCTCGGACTAGGAGGTAGAGAAGGGGCTAACTTCTCTGTCAGTGTTGTCAAGATTCAGATGATACAAGAGGGAAGTATTATCTTGGCTGTACCAGGAGCTGTGACTGTACCGGAAGACCTGGAGACCAATGACAGCATCACTGTAATAGCTGCAGCCAGGTCTTGAACCATGGAATGGAAGGGAGGCTAGAGACCAAGGAGGACAGAGAATCTAGGAAAGCAGACAGAGAGAAGTCGGCGTTCCAGTCCCAGCAGCCAGCTCTAGTCCCGTCAGTCACTCTTTGGTTTCAGACGAGGCGTTTCATTTTCCCTACTACGCTACTTAGCTTTCGCTGTTACAGAATACCCGAGACAATCAGCTTACAGAGAGAAAAGATTTATTTTGGCTCCCAGTTTGGAAAGTTCCAGTCATGACTGACTGGCCTGATTGTTTGGGGGCTGTGATGACCCAGTACTTGGAACGGGGAGAACTTAGTAGAGCAAAAACACCATCTCATACCCAGGAAGTGAGGAGAGAAAATAATGACAGACTGAGGTCTCACAATCTCCTTCCGGAACAAGTGTCCAGTGATCCTAAGGCCCTACTAAGCCCTGTCTCCCAAAGACTTCCCTCCCCTCTCACATAGTACTTTGAAAATAAAGAGGGAGACAGGAAATGTGGACTTATGGTCATTCACGTGGTTCAGGGGTCTTTACTGTGGTTACTACTGACGACACTTCTGTGGTACCATGAATGTGTTATAAAAATGAGTCAGGAGGCTGGAGAGATGGCCTAGCAGTTAAGAGCACCGACTGCTCTTGCAGAGGACCCAGGTTCGATCCCCAGCACCCACATGGCGGCTGAGAACCGTCTTTAACTCCAGTTCCAGGGGAATCTGACGCCCTCTTCTGACCTCTGCGGCATTGCACGACACGGGTGCACAAACCTACATGCAGACAGTACATACATACACATACGAAAATAAATAAAATAAATAAACAAATGAGTCAGACGGCTGGAGAGATTGATCAGCAGTTAAGAGCACTGGCTGCTCTTTCAGAAGACCTGGGTTCAGTTCCCAGCACTCACATGGCAGCTAACAACCATCATAACTCCAGTGCCAAGAGATCTGATGCCCTCTTTTGGCCTCCCTGAGTACTGCATACACATGGCACATGCATCCATGCAGGCAATACTCTCATACACATAAAATAAAAACAAATATTTTTAAAACCCAATTATTTTTTAAAGATTTTTTAAATTTTATTTATTTTTGTATGTGTATGAATGTACTGTCTGCATGTAGGTCTGTGCACCCGTGTGGTGCAATGCCACAGAGGTCAGAAGAGGGTCTCGGATTCCCCTGGAACTGGAGTTCTCCTGGAATTGGAGTTACAGATGGTTCTCAGCCGCCATGTGGGTGCTGGGGATCGAACCTGGGTCCTCTGCAAAAGCAGTCGGTGCTCTTAACCGCTAGGCTATCTCTTCAGCCCCAAAACCCAATTATTTTTAGCGAGTTGTCTCACCCTTCACATGTGCAAAGCAGAATAATAACCACTCACTGGGTTCTGATAAGGTGAGTGATTAACACCAAATGCCTTTCCTACACTCCCCAAGATCCACTTTCTGTGACTTGGGCTTCCTGTGTTCAGCCCACTGGAGTATATTTGCCAATTTGTGACTCCAGTCCACCAGCTATCCAGTTATCTCCAATGGTGTTAAACTGTCTTTTCCAGCCTAGTATTTTGGTATGCTCCAGTAATCCCAGCACTCAAATTACAAAGGAAAGAGAAACATATGTGCCAGCCTAGGCTACACAGCAAGTCACAACCCAGTGAATATACAGAGAAAAGAAACTGTCTCAAAAAAAGTGAAAATAATAAACCATCTTTCTATTGAATTGAAAACTTCTAAGCAGAGCAGGACAAGGCACCTGCTGCTAGTTAATGCATTCTAGACATGACAGGGAAGCTGCACCAGTGAAATCTCCACTGCTTGGCAGTCTGGCAAGATCCGCATAACAAAACCAGATGACCTGCCAAGAGGGACTGGGGACATTTCCCAGGGTCCCACCCCAAGATGAAGAGCTACAGGCAGTCCATGAATGCTGAAGGAGGGAGAATCAGTGTTCTCCAGGGACCAGCTCCCTTAGAGGTCATCTAATCCCAAGTGGGCAACCCTAATCACAGGTATACACAAGCACCACTAAATGGACTCGGTGCATTATATATAGATATGTGTGTGTTTATAAATGTATGTATATGTAACAATAGTAAAGAAGAGGACAAGATATTGGGAGGGACTGATTGGACATGGGAGGAGTTGGAGGAAGACTGGGAGGTGTGTGAATAAAACACACGGTACTCATGTATGACATTCTCAAAAATTATATATTAAATATATATTTGTAGCTGCAATACATAATTTTCCAGCAGGGGGCAACCGAGACAAATGTTTGAGATACAGCCTAGCCCCTCCTAACTTCTAATGGAGATTATCTTAAAAAAAAAAAAACTTACAGAGTTTAGGCTTTTCAATGGATTCTGCATGGGGCATGGGTCTATGGTGAGGGTGCAAGGGCCAAGGGCCTGAATACGTGCACTGTGCTGGATGGAGATGAGACAGGGAAAAGGACATTCCAGCGCTGATACTCGCTTGCCAGCAAAACAGTGACCTCCAACTTTGTAGGGTTTAAATGCGGTGGCCTCTTGGTAGACTGGAATCCAAAAAGCCTGTGTGGAGACAGGGGCTGGGGAAGCCAGCCACTCCTGAAAACGACGGCTGCTGCCAGCATACAGCAGTTTAACATTTTGTTATTAGTGCCTGTGAAGGGTTTCATTGGGCCATGCCCACACATGCTCAGCAGCATTTTGACCTCCCTTCGCTATGTTATCCTTTCTTATGGACCCCCTCCCTTTCCTCTTCTCACTCCTGTCCCTAATGGTACTCATTTTCGCATCTTGTCTGTCCCACCTCTTCCGTGGCTTCCACTGAGAAAGGAAAGCATGAAATACTTGGCTTTCTCTATCTGGTTTTCACTTACAGGGATAAGCTCCAGTTCTATCCATTTTCCTGGATAATACAATTTTATTCTTCCTATGGATGAGCAAAACTCCATTGTTCAGCCATGTCCAACTTGTGGCCCAGAGTGCTATGGAGTTCAGCCCAAGTTAAAGCCATGAATTTACTAAAATGTTATGATCCTCTCTGGAGAGGTGGCACTGGAGCAAGGACCCGGGTTTGGTTCCCAGCATCCACGTGGTTGATAACACCTGTCTGTAACTGCAGCTCCAGGGGACCCTCTTCTGGCATCCATGGGCATCGCACTCATGTAGTGGACCTGTGCATGCATGGAAAACACTCATACACATAAAACACCTTTTTAGATAGGAGATCTCCCAAGACCCCCTGAAGCACAAGTAGGTAGGAGCTAGGTGCTTCAGCAAGGCAGATTCTTGTTTGATTTAACCTACTTGTCTTTGGCTTGATTGGCTTTTGTGACTGTGGGGGTGGAGTTATCCTCCCAGCTGGTATAAAAGGTGGATTTGTGTGAGTCTTGAGATTGGAGATCTCCCAAGACCACCTGAAGCACAGGTACTGCTCCCCCCAACTGGGATTACTAAGGCATCTGAAGGAGGCAAGCAAAGCAAGCCTTCAACACAGCAAAGAGGTATTTGGGACTCACATTGGAATACAGGCAAGGAGAAGCCCATATGCCAGGAACACGAAGAAGATACAACATGGGAAAGGTGCAGAATAATCCCACACCAAGCTCTAACAACCCTGTGGAAGATTCCTACACTGGGATCCCCCTGGGGATGGCCCAGGACACAAATATCAGAAGCACAATTGGGAACATACTTAAAGAAGTACAAGATTATAAAGAGCAAATCAAAGAACTAAGAAAAGAGAATGAAGAACTCAAGAAGGACCTAGAAAGAGAGAATGACAAACTCCGAAAGGAAGTGGAAACACTGAAAAGATGCCATGCTGAAAAAGATAAGGAAGCCAACCAGTGAAGCAGAGAGCTACAGGAAGAGATTGAGAAGCTCCAAAAGGAAATAGAAATATTAAAGAAATCGGAAGAGGAAATGAAAAAGGAAATCAAACACTCATCCAGTCAAGAGGAAAGAAATGGAAAAAGCCTCAGAAGCAGAATGGAGGAAGCAGAACAAAGAATATCAGACCCGGAAGATAACACAGAACAACTAAAAACTTCAAGTAAAGATTATGAAAAATTTAAAAATACACAAAAGTGGAACAACCAGGAACTGTGGGACACTATGAAAAGATCAAACCTCCGCATCATAGGAATAGAGGAAGGAGAAGAATCCCAAGAGAAAAGCACATAGAACTCCAAACAGAAAAGATCAGAAAAGAAACTCTCCACGACACATCAGAGTTAAAATGCTAGACACCCAAAACAAAGGCAAAATCCTTAAAGCCAAAAGAGAAAAACAAGTGACCTATAAGGGGAAATCCTATCGGAATTACAACTGACTTCTCAGTGCAAACTATGAAAGCAAGAAAAACGTGGAGCAAAGCATTCCCAGTGTTAAAGGACAATAGATGCCAACCCAGGTTACTATACCCAGCAAAATGTCAATTATAGTTGAAGGACAGAGAAAAAACTTCCATGACATAAATAAGATGAAAGAATACATGTCCAGAAAACCAACCCTTCAGAGAATACTTGAAGCAATTCAAAGGACAGAAGAAAGGAGCAACCATCCCCAGGCACCTAGAAAGAGATATCAATAAAAGCATAACTGCAGAAGTAGGAACCTAAACCAAAACCGCAAATGGATAATAAGGCAAGAGGAAGCAACACAAACCTATCAGTCATAACCTTAAATATTAATGGACTAAATTCCCCAATCAAAAGACATAGACTGGGAGATTGGATTAGGAAACAGAACCCATCGATATGCTGTCTACAAGAAACACATCTTACCTTCAA
>VZQC01000973.1:103105-226256 GCA_009823505.1 Rhizomys pruinosus | reverse complement strand
AATAAATAAATAAATAATACCTTTACTTCCAACTTATTTAGGTAATAGCAAATGAAATTTCAGGATATAACTTCCAACATCCTATGAAACTGAAATGAGAATAAACAAGCTCTAAGGTTGCAGAAGGAAAGAGATAGTTCCACTCCACTGTCCTCAAGGAAGTCGGTAACTAACACCAACCCTCTCCCTCACTTCTATGAGTCATTATCTGGCTTACTCGGTGCGGGGAGATCCCCCATATAAGATGCAGACTCAGACCCAGATCCAAGTGAGGAGGGACTGTGGACAGGGAAGAGATGACATACCAAAGCCTAAGGCAGGAACATCTTACAAATGGAGCCCGCCGTCCCCCTGCCACCCCCCCCCCGCAGTGGCCTGGTCCCCCTTCTCCCCACCTTTGAGAAACGTGCACAAATGTGCACAGAGAAAAGCAGATCTGTTCGCTTCAGCATCCATGGAGCTGCATGGTAAAGTCTGGAGCCATGAAGCATCCTCTCTCGTAAACAATAAATGACTTCCTCATCTACAACGTGATGATTCATGATGAGCTGGGGTTTCCTTGTGGAGAGAACGTGGGTTGAGCTAATGCAAGCCTCTCTGCTTAGTGTATAGAACAGACAAATACTACAAGTTTTAAAAAATTAAGCATGCATTTGTGCTCGTATTTACAAATTGGGTTCCAACTTACAAATTGGGAATTGTAAATACTGACAAAAATTGAAAACCAGCTTCATAGACAGAGATGTGAAAGCTGTGGCCCAAATGAGCTCTGCTGTCTGGAGATGCCACTAACACGAGCAACACGGAAACTAATGTAGGAGATGAAGGGTCTGGAAATACAAAATCCTACTGTATGCATCCTGCGGAAGTGGAGGTATTCTAAGGAGAAATACTTATACCCCTCTATTTGGCTATCAGAGAGCTGAAACAATGGACCCTAAGAAATTGGAATTTCTCCCAGAATCTCCAGCTGGGAGAAAGAACTTGCGTCCCAGAGAAAGAACTTGCCATCCAGAGAAGGAACTTGTGTCCCAGAGAAAGATTTCACCGTAGTATGACAGCTTGTCAGACCACCTTACCAGAGAGGCGGGGCTTGAGATAATGATGAGTCAGTGACAGGCAGGACCACTTGACCAGGGGTGCTTGGTCATGGATTCCTCTTATTCTTTATTTAAATCTCACCCTCATGCCAGGACTCTAATGACGGCTTTAGGGGGTCACTGGACCTCTTTATTTGTTCTTTTCCCCAATCTGGTCACATTGAATAAATCTCCTTTGTTTTTCACCTGTTTGTATGTTTAGTTGGCCTATTGAGGATTGGTGGCCAAGCCTAGCTTGCTAGGGCTGTCAGGGCCCAGGCCTTGACCCTAACACCTTGAGTAATGTTATCTCATTTATAAAGACCAATATCTCTAGTAAAAAAATTATTATTGTTGTTGTTGTTGTTGTTATTCAAAATCTCTACTCTCCAGCCCAGGGAACTGGCAAGGATTTTCTCTACTTGGAGGACTGGGTGGGAAAAGGCTCCCAGGAGACGTAAAATCCTCAAGGACAGGTTGAACAAGAGCCTGGTATCCAAAAATACACAATGCACATGATTAAGCAGGAGATCAATATAGAAGCTGGGCTTGAGCCACTATATTCCCCCAGGCCTCTTATAGAAACCGAAGTCCACACTGATCCACAAAGATTTTCATCCCACAGTTCTGTTAAATACAAGTTCAAAATGAAACACTCCTGTTTACCCTGAGACATGGTGGAATGAGGGGCAGCAAACATGTTTGATTTCTTCTCTTTTTGTATATTTTATTATTTTTATTTTATATGTATGAGTGTATTGCCTGTATGTATGTAAGTGCACCTATGTTGTACAATGTCCTTGGAAGACACAAGAAGGTGTTGGATCCCCTGGAACTAGAGTTACAGATGGTTATTAACCACCATGTGGGTGCTGGGAATTGAACCCAGGTCCTCTGCAAAAGCAACCAGTGTTCTTAACCACTGAGCCATCTCTCCAACCCCACATGTTGGATTTCTAATGTAACAGTTTGGAGATACAGGCCACTGTGAGAGGTGCTTCATCTGCAGCTGGTTTCTCTAAGCCAGACTGACCCCAAACCATCACAGGAAGAAAGTCAGAAATCTAAAAGAACCAAATACCTCTCACCAAAACCATCCCTCACTTGACAGATAAAAACAATGACAGGAGATAACTTGTGAGGTAAAGAGAAGTAGTGACGGAATCGAAGAACTCTGCTTTCTCAAGCCACAAGCTGGTGTTTGAGTTGCAAAACTAGAAGAGAGGTGGCAGGAAAGAAAGCAAGACAGAGCTTTAGGATAACCAATGAAACACAGCACCCCATTTCCATAGGTTAGACCCCTCCTTTGGTCTCAACATTAGAGTCCCAGACAGAAAGGATCGGGTGTTATTTGGCAGGTTCCATCTTCTACACACACATCAGCTCATCATTGGTTTGCCTGACCCTGCCTCTCTATCAGTTCAGCTCTTGGGATGTACAATACACAGATGTGGAAAAGAAGAAATAGCCACTATGCTACCTTTTTAAAATTTAATGTGGTGACAGGGATCAAACCCAAGGCTCTGTTCATGCTAGGCAAGGTCTCCTTCAGTGAGCCACAACCCTACGCCTACAATGAGCATTAAGCTGGCCACACCCACATCACACTTGTCCTAAGGGTGAGCAGGTTCTCTGATGTGCAGTGCCCTAACTGGCATTATTCCCCTCTGGGGGGGGGGGGATGTTGGAAGCATTGATAGACGGTGAGATCGGGACAGCAGGATGGTCTGGGGGTCACTGTGAGCAGGCTTGGGCATACCTAAGGGTAGGCCCCACACAGAATGTCCCATACTGGCACCAGCTTAGAAAAGAAAGAAAACTGTTCTAAAATTGGCCTTTCTTCTCTTGGGAAAGTCAGATTCTTTCCCAACAGCTAGTCAGAGGAAGATTGGTTGTGGGGAGAGGGAGGGAGACAAATTCCCCACCCCACCCCCACCCCCATGCACCATTACCTTCTATGATAGATGACTTTCTCTCAGGCCAATGTTCTAGTCTTGGCTGGAGCCCAGGATGTCTGGAGCCTGCACAGAGTGTCTGATAGGGAGGGAACCGGGAATCAGCCCTTTTGCTGGGTTCCCAGCACCAGCCCTGGATTTCTAATTATAAATAACAGTCTCTTGCTCTCAGATAAATACCCACTTGCTCCATCCTCCATATCAATGACTATTTACTGGGCTCTTGCAGTGGGTATAGCACTGTATTATGCTCTGCAGAGGGAACTGAGAACCCAGATTATTAAGAAAGAGGCAAATAAATGATCCCCCTGGAATTCTGACCTCTACAGTGTTCTTCTGCAGTGGAATCTTTCGAGATAGGCAGACTGGAGAAAGTCCCTATCTTAGCTCCCAGAGGAACATGCAAGGCCACAGGACATAAATACTTCTAACTGGGATCAGGACTACAATTCAAGGCTCAACACATCAAAGCACTAGCAGGGACCCCCATGTGGGACCTTCTTCCACCTTCTCTTAGGCCCCCAACAAAATCAACAGGTTGAGTTTGAAGGTCTGAAAAGAAGCATAGTAAGAAATCATCCATGAGGGCTGGAGCAACAAAGCAGATCCACAGGGAAAACACTGGGTCTGTGGGATCTCCCGCACGGTCCCGGGGTAGCTAGAGGTGACCCTGGACAGAGAACTACAAAGAGGGCCTTGGGTTTATACTGGGAACGAAAGTTCGCAGAAAAACTGAATCTTGGGGCTGGAGAGATAGCCTAGCGGTTAAGAGCACCGACACTCTTGCAGAGGACCCGGGTTCGATCCCCAGCACCCACATGGCGGCTAAGAACCGTCTGTAACTCCAATTCCAGGAGAACTCCAGTTCCAGGGGAATCCGAGACCCCTCTTCTGACCTCCGCGGCATTGCACGACACCGGTGCAACAGACCTGCATGAAGACAGTACATTCATACACATACAAAAATAAAATAAAATAATAAATAATTAAACAAAAAACTGAATCTTGACACTGAACCTTCTGCAAAGGCTGATCATCTGATTAGAACTTCAGTGATCGTGGAGAATTTGGAATGTTGCAGTTTCATTTTTTTAAATTTTTGTATTTTTTCTTTAGTGTATGAATTGTACTGTCTGCATGTTGGTCTGTGCAACCCGTTTTCGTTTGCTAAATGCCGCGGCAGGTCAGAAGAGGGCGTTGGATTCCCCTGGAACTGCAGTTCTCCTGGAATTGGAGTTACAGACGGTTCGTAGCCGCCATGTGGGTGCTGGGGATCGAACCCGGGTCCTTTGCAAGAACAGTTGGTGCTCTTAACTGCTAGGCTACCTCTCCAGCCCCAGTTTTTTTTTTTTTTTTAATTTTATTTATTTATTTATGTGTATGAATGTACTGTCTGCATGCAGGTCTGTGCACCCGTGTCGTGCAATACCGCGGAGGACAGAAGAGGGTGTCAGATTCCCCTGGAACTGGAGTTAAAGACAGTTCTCAGCCGCCATGTGGGTGCTGGGGATCAAACCTGGGTCCACTGCAAGAGCAGTCGGCGCTCTTAACCGCTAGGCCATCTCTCCAGCCCCATGAATGTTGCAGTTTCAAAGCCTACTTGTAATTTATCTTGGGCTCTTTAGCCCCCTAACTCACTGATCCTTGCTCTGTTTCTGATGTCCTGTGACTAACAGATAAAATCCTTCTGGAATGTACTAACTAGCAAAGCCCTAGCTCCCACCAACCAAACGGCTGAGTGTCATCAGATAGCATCTAAGTCCTCGAGCAGAGATTTCTCTTCTACTGTGACCACTTACTCAGTGTTTCCACTGATGTATTTAAAGTGTCTTGACTTACGACTTTTCTTTGTTCTGTTACTATTAAAACATCATGAAACTGCTTCCGCGTTGGAACATGGAATTTGGGTGACCTGAATCTGTGTTCCTGGGTCATGGTCAACTCATATTTTGCTCCAGAATAAACTATCTCTTACCCGCTTTGAGGTGAAAGATCGGCATCTCTGCCTTCATTTTTCCATCATACCCTTTGCTATACTAAACTTTGGTTAGACTACTGCTCCGATCCTCACATAGAAGTATTCATCATTTAAGAAGTGTTTGCCGGACCCAGCAAGTAGAGGGAAAGGTGATAGCGGGAGATACTGCTTGGGAGTTCAAGAGCTCCAGGACATGACACATGGGGTCTCAGCATTCCTCTGTCGGAACTTCTTGTCAGTGAAGGAAAGATGACCCATAGAACTTGCTGGCTGACAGAGAACAGGAAGAAGCCATGGCTCAGTTCCCCTATATGGAGTTCATGGGGAGAAATAGCATCACCTGTCACACCTGCCAAGGTTCAGGCTCCATCCCAACAGAGCAAATCAATGAATTAGTGGCTTTGATCCCCCACAGCGATCACAGATTGCGGCCTCAATCAGAGAATGAAGCAGTATGTCCTCCTGTCAGTCCTGCTCTGTCTCCTGGCATCTGGGTTGGTGTTTTTCCTTCTGTTTCCACATTCAGTCCTCGTGGATGATAATGGCATCAAGGTGGTGACAGTCACATTTAATAAACAGGACTCCCTTGTGATCCTCGCCTTCACGGCCACCCTGAAAATCAGGAACTCCAACTTCTACTCTGTGGCAGTAACTAACCTTTTCAGCCAAGTTCAATACGTAAAAGCTGTGGTTGGCACATACACAGCCACCAATGTGTCTCTCATCCCACTTCGGAGTGAGCAGCTGGTGAGTTTTACAATGAAGTCTGAGGTGGAAGGACCGTCTTCCTACGTGTACTTTTTCTGCACAATTCCTGCCATCCGGGTGCACAACATAGTGATTTTCATGCGGACTTCTATGAAGATTTCATACATTGGCCACATATCCCAGAGCTCCTTGGAGACACAATACTACGTGGACTGTGGGGCAAATTCCACAGCTCTTTAGAGCCTGTCCATGGTTCTTCCACAGCTGCACCTGTAGCTTAACATCTGTTCCCAGGGCCCAAGTTCCACACCAACCCCATGTGAGGAAGTGGAGGAGAAAGTGGTTCTCTTAACCAAGCAAACATCCTTCTGTCACTTAGGGAAACCCTTCTCCGCGGTACTTTGTGTGTTTCTCAGAATCAGCAAAATCACCGCCCAGGTGCCTAGTCTGTGCCTAGCAAATAGCATTCAATTATGGTGTGAAGGATTTAATTCAGTTCTTTTCAGGTGTTCTTCAGGCACTATATGATGCCAGAGTTCTAGGTTTTCAAGCCAGAGTGACATGAAGGCAGGACATTAGTGGACATTAGTGTAGCTGCAGATGAACTGGTGCTTCGGTGGGCAGACATGCTATCAGGGAGGGCGCTGGAACGCCCAAGAGGAGGCAGTCAGCAGGTGTGTGGGTTTTCATCTGTTCCCCAACACCTAAGAGATTTTTATAAAAGGTTTGGGGTTTGACTTTTTTTTTCTTTCCTGTAAAAAATTGTTATAGTTGTTTTTACCAAGAATCAATTGTGGGGTTTGATATACCTTCCATCCACTGGCTGGAATGTGGATTAGGGATTTGATAGAAAATAAACCCTGGTTTAGATTCAAATTTATTTAAAAAAAAAAAAAAAGAAGAAGTGTTTGCCCAGGGCTGGAGAGATGGCCTAGTGGTTAAGAGCACTGACTGCTCTTCCAGAGGACCTGGGTTCGATCCCCAGCACCCACATGGAGGTTGAGAATTGTTTTTTTTTAATTTTATTTATTTCCGTATGTGTATGAATGTACTGTCTGCATGCAAGTTTGTGCACCCGTGTCGTGCAATGCCGCGGAGGTCAGAAGAGGGTGTCAGATTCCCCTGGAACTGGANACTGGAGTTCTGGAATTGAGTTTCAGACAGTTCTCGGCCCCATGTGGGTGCTGGGGATCGAACCCGGGTCTCTGTAAGAGCGGTCGGCGCTCTTAACCGCTTGGCCATCTCTCCAGCCCCGAGAATTGTCTTTAACTCCAGCTCCAGGGGAATCTGGTACCCTCTTCTGACCTCCTTGGCATTGCACAACACGGGTGCACAAACCTACATGCAGACAGTACATTCATACACATAAAAAAAAAAAAGAAGTGTTTGCCCAGAACTGGTAACTTTCTCCTTCAAAGCAAAAGACACTAAGATAAGAGTAGCTAAGAAATTTTCAGGACTATCATAATCAAGATTATCGTCAGCCACCTTCTATAATGTCCTATTAGCAGACAAAGGAGGAGCATATAGTCCCTGACCTAAGCCTGAAGGGAGACCCAACCTTTGACTTAACTTTATCTCACTGCCGTGGCTTGCTCTTTCTCTGAGTTAGTCTCATCCACAGTCACCTTGGGTTCCAGGAACAGCAGGTCTGTTCCCATGACTTGGGATAAGAGTAGAAGCTGGGGGCTGGAGAGATGGCCTAGCAGTTAAGAGCGCGACCGCTCTTACAGAGGACCCGGGTTCGATCCCCAGCACCCACATGGCGGCTGAGAACCTGTCTGAAGCTCCAATTCCAGGAGAACTCCCAGTTCCAGGGGAATCCGAGACCCTCTTCTGAACTCCGTGGAATTGCACGACACGGGTGCACAGACTTGCATGCAGACAATACATTCATACACATACAGAAATAAATAAAATTAATAAAAAAAAAGAAATTTTAAAAATAAAAAAAAGAGTAGAAGCTGTCCCCAACCTGCCGCAGGATTAGTCCCAGGACAATAGTCAAGCAGATGAAGTCTTCGTCCTTGAGGGCAGTGCTCTGCAAACCCCTAGCTCCTCCCTGTCCTTCGTTGCCTGTGTAACATCGAAGCTAGTATGAGCTCTTGAAAGACAGGACTAAGGTTGCTGAGTCCTTTGTTCCTTCCCAGGATGCTCATCCTGAGTAAACTTCCCCCGTGCATTGGCTACTATGTATCTCCTGTTTGGTCATTTGGTTTAGGGAGAGGTCCCCACTTTGACAACAGGAAGAGGTGAGGGAGTCAGGTGTTGTGTTCTAGCAGATCATCCAGATGGCAAGCTCAAGGGAAATACTTGTCCTGGAGCTGAGGGAAAACTTCACCTGCTTCTCCCAAGGAGAGCACCATGAAACTGGAAAATGAGGGAGATACTTAAAATCTCAGTAACAATGACACAGTTTATAGTTTATCCAGCACTCTGACCAACATGAACTCATTAGGCTCAAGTCGGCTGAAGCTCACAGTTGCCAGCCCTTCTTTTAAAAAAAAAATTTCAGGGCTGGAGAATGGCTCAGTGGTTAAGAGCACCGACTGCTCTTGCAGAGGACCGGGTTCGATTCCCAGCACCCACATAGAGGCTAAGAACCGTCTTTAACTCCAGTTCCAGGGAAATCTGATGCCCTTCTAGCCTCCAAGGCATTGATTGCATGACATGGGTGCACCAACCTACATGCAGACAGTACACTCATACACGAAATAAAAAAATTTTTAATTCTATTTATTATTTAGTATGTGGGAGTGGGAATGGAAGCCTGAGCCACCTGGATGCGGTGTGGGCATTTGGCCGGCTCTGGGGCCTGGTGCTGCAAGGGACGCACTCTCAGCTCTCCAAGGTTGGCTTTCAATTTATTTATTTTATGGTATAAGTGTTATCTCTACATGCATGGATTCGCACCTGTGTCCTGCAATGCCTGTGGAGGCCAGAAGAGGGAGTTGGATCCTCTGGAAATGGATATTATGGATGGTTGTTAGCCCCATTGGGAGCTGGGAACTAAACCTGGGGCCTCTGCAAGAGCAGACAGTGGTCTTAACTGCTGAGCCATCTCTCCAACCCCCATTTCCCAGGTTGACCTCAAACTTACTGTGTACTGAGGATAAGCTTTTTACCCATCTTGCCTCTACCTCCCAGTGCTGGGATTACAACTGTGTGCCACCACACCCAGTGATATATGGTGCTGGGGACTGAGCCCAGGGCTTCACACATGGCTGGCAAGCATTTTATCAACCTCCAGAGCCCCCATCCCTTTTTTGTGTAGAAGCAGAGACACATGGATGTTAAAGAGCCTATAATCAGCTCTATGCTAAGCAAGGGCTACAATTCCAGTTTTCTGATCATAAATTCAGTGAGACCAGACTACCTCCACTGTGCTATCCTGTCCTCCTTCCCCTCCTAAGCTGTAAAACACAGACACTGACATCGGGATGTAAGAAGGAGGAAGTCCCAGCATGCCTTTCTCTTTCTCCTAGGTTGCAACTTTCTCTGGTCCAGCCAGAGGGGTCAGGTCACGGCAGAGAAGTGGGGATAAGAGATGTGGAGTCAACACACAGACACAGGGAGTTGGCTAAAGCAAGCAGATGCAGCTGCTGCAGACTCATTTATTTTAGGGAAGGTGGGGAATATTATATATATATATATATATATATTATAATATAATATATATATATCCCTCCCTGCTCCTTCCACCCACGTGCCAGACATGATGATTGGGTGAATTCTCACTGGCCCAGGTCACTGACTCAGCTTGTTGCCATGGTTAGCTTCCAGGCCTGCCTCTGCCTCCCAAGACTGGGATTAAAGGCGTGTGCTACCACACCCAGAGTGGGTTTAATCCAAGGACGGGATTAAAAGTGGTGTGCACCACTGCTGGTCTGGAACTCAATCTGTAGGCCAGGCTAGCCTTGAACTCACAGAGATCCACCTGCCTCCCGAGTGCTAGAATTAAAGGTCTGCTCCGCAGGCAAGGCGGAAAGCACTCTACATTCCTAGAATAGCTTTTCAGTGCAAGAAGGTGAAGAGGAGAGACTCTTCTAGGGAGACTACCTCCAAGCTCAGAGAAACCACAGAGCATTAAGCTGTATTTTCACAATAACACAATGAAGCTCTTAAAGGGGTGCATGACAGTGAACAAGAGTCCTGGTTTGTGCAGAGCTAAGCTTGGGGATAGTAAAAGCCCAAAGATCTTAAATTGTCTCGCTGTGTGGAGTGCCTCGGGCTACCACATCACTGAGGGCTGACCTCAGCCTAAACCCAGTCACACCCTTCTTTCACATTTAGATCCCTCAGCCAATTCTATTACTCTGACTGTCCTTTGTCCCAACTATTGACATTGGCCAAAGTCCTGGCAGGCCATCAGTCCCTCAGTGAAGCATGAATTTTCTGAGTGATGTGTCCTTTGGGCATTTGTGGCTAAACTAAGCCCTTTACATGGTATCTGTTAACTATCTTAAACTCTTTCTCTAAACAAGAATGGAACTGCTTTTGGAATGTTAAGGTTGTCCCCTTTCTAAGTTCAGAGGATGGAAAAGTGTTGGCATTTACATTTAGACTGTTTCAGTGTTGGGAAATGGATACGAAACACCCTCAAGCATTTTGCATAGTGAAGAATTAATGCAGAAGGGGCAGCTGGGGTCACCCTGGCCATCTTCTGACCCTGATTCATCTTATAGCATGAAATAAGCATCTTGTCACTGGGTCATTTGTGACTCTATATGCCCTTGCCTCTGTCTGATGTTTCCCACTTCCAAGGAAGCCCACGCCTAAGCCTACAGGACAGAGCTGGAAAGGCTGACAGGGTGCGGAGCGCTCACAAGGAGTCACACTGAATTGAGGCAAATTGAGCACAGACTAAGGATCCAGCTGTTCTGCTCCACGGCCAAAGAGAATCAGCTCATGGGTATTTTTGGTTTTGGGTTGTTTGTTGAGTCAGGTCTTGCTATGTAGGCCAGGCTGGCCCAGAACTTGTAGTCCTCTTGAGTGATGGGTTTGCAGACATGCCCCACCAACAGCCTGAACACAAAGATGGCTGTGATTTGCATGTGAATTAGAGGGTCCCTTTGACATCCTCTCTTTTCTCATTCCCAGAATGAGGTCCTTGGAAATATATACTATGCGCTCTGCCTGTATGGGGGAGGGAGATTCAGAAAACGAATCAGAAGCTGCAGTCCCACAAGGGCTGCCACCTGGAACCCCGAGTCCTGGGCCAGGCTCTCCGCACTTTGCCCCACCCGCTCCGCGGTGCTCCCCCAGGACAGTCCCTCTAGGAAATGCTGCCATCTGGTGGACGCTGAGCAGCTTTCCTTCCATCCCCCTTCCTGGTCTCTGATGAAAGAGCAACTCAAAATGGCTCAAGAGTCTAACCCTATACAGCACGAAATGTGCCCTTCTAAAACTGTCAAGGCTTGCTGTCGTCCCTTCAAGAGATGGAGATCCAGGCCTGGTTCTTTGGGTTCCACGTTGTGCTTGATCATGTTTCTCTCATGTCAGCCTCTGTCTGTCTTACCGTGTTAGGTCCCACCCCCATGCCTCAGCCAACTCCTTGCCCTCAGCCTTGCAAGCCATGGCCTCCTCTGAGGACCTATCCAGGCATTTCCCAGGCATCCACAGCCACAGAAGAGGAGCTTGATAAGTATTTTTTTGTTTTGTAGCTCTGGCTATCCTGGAACTCACTCTGTAGACCAGGCCGCCTTGAATTCACAGAGATCCCCCTGCCTCTGCCTCCCAAGTGCTAGGATTAAAGGTGTGTGCCACCATGCCTGGCTTGGTAAATTTTTTTTTTTTTGAGACAGGGTCTCCCTATAGCCCCAGCTTGCCTGGAACTTACTCTGGTTCTTAGCCGCCATATGGGTGCTGGGAATCGAAGCCAGGTCCTCTGCAAGAGCAGTCGGCGCTCTAACCACTGAGCCATCTCTCCAGGCCTTGGTAAATATTTTTAAGGAAGAAGAAAATGCCCCTGCCTTGACATGGCTTTGGAGTACTGACAACCAGGACCTCAGTGTGTATCACATGAGGTAGATGCCAAGCAGGATCTGGATGTCACCACTAGGGATGGAGTTTGCAGTGGTAGTAACTAGGCTCTCTCATCCTCCCCTCCCCACTTCCTGACCTCCATAACAAGAACGTGGTTCTCTCTGTCCCTCCTTCTCCCTCCTCTTCCTGTCTCCTTTCCCATTGCCCTCCTCTCTCTCTCTTCTCTCTCTCTCTCTCTTCTATCTCTCCTTCAACTTCCTTTCCTTCTTTTCTCTCTCCCTCTTTCCCTACCTTTCCCATTTATGCAATCATCTATGCTAAATGTGCACACACCTCCAAGAATATTACCTGCCTGTCCAATTACATGCTGCATGATGCTGGATCCCCTTGTAAGTGGGTCACTGCTGACAGAATGTCTCAGCCCCCTTCTCTGATGCCTCCTCAGGCATCCCCAGCATGGCTCTCTCCAGCCCTTTCTATGCTTCAGTGAGCAGCCCAGGGCCACTCATAACAGGCAGCATGCAAGGCTGTGGCTGGGCTAGAAACAGAGGGAGAGAACATGAGGCAGAACAAAGACCTGGCTGCTGGATTCAGGGGAAAGGGGTAGAAACACCTCTGGTCCCAGAGCTAACCTCACCTTCAGCTTCATTTCTCCAGTGTCTCAGCTTCATTTCTCCACATTAGTGCCAAGCATAGACATTGAGATCTCTCTCCTTTTTTTTTTTAACGGCTGAGAAAGAAAAGATACAGGTTTGCATTGAGTAGGATGTACCAAAAAGTGGCAACGGAAAGGCTGACCCGTCTGAACATTCAAAGGAAGAAAAGCCTCAGATTGCCATAAACATCGAACCCCTCTGTGGATCCTACATGTAACAACTAGTTATAATGAGTCCTAATGAAACTTACCTTCTAGGTGCCACAAAGGTTCTGATATGAGAGACTTCCTTGCCTTCCCACCCTTTGACTTAACTTTATCTCACTGCCGTGGCTTGCTCTTTCTCTGAGTTAGTCTCATCCACAGTCACCTTGGGTTCCAGGAACAGCAGGTCTGTTCCCATGACTTGGGATAAGAGTAGAAGCTGGGGGCTGGAGAGATGGCCTAGCAGTTAAGAGCGCCGACCGCTCTTACAGAGGACCCGGGTTCGATCCCCAGCACCCACATGGCGGCTGAGAACTGTCTGAAGCTCCAATTCCAGGAGAACTCCAGTTCCAGGGGAATCCGAGACCCTCTTCTGAACTCCGTGGCATTGCACGACACGGGTGCACAGACTTGCATGCAGACAATACATTCATACACATACAGAAATAAATAAAATTAATAAAAAAAAAGAAAATTTTAAAAATAAAAGAGTAGAAGCTGTCCCCAACCTGCCGCAGGATTAGTCCCAGGACAATAGTCAAGCAGATGAAGTCTTCGTCCTTGAGGGCAGTGCTCTGCAAACCCCTAGCTCCTCCCTGTCCTTCGTTGCCTGTGTAACATCGAAGCTAGTATGAGCTCTTGAAAGACAGGACTAAGGTTGCTGAGTCCTTTGTTCCTTCCCAGGATGCTCATCCTGAGTAAACTTCCCCCGTGCATTGGCTACTATGTATCTCCTGTTTGGTCATTTGGTTTAGGGAGAGGTCCCCACTTTGACAACAGGAAGAGGTGAGGGAGTCAGGTGTTGTGTTCTAGCAGATCATCCAGATGGCAAGCTCAAGGGAAATACTTGTCCTGTAGCTGAGGGAAAACTTCACCTGCTTCTCCCAAGGAGAGCACCATGAAACTGGAAAATGGGGGAGATACTTAAAATCTCAGTAACAATGACACAGTTTATAGTTTATCCAGCACTCTGACCAACATGAACTCATTAGGCTCAAGTCGGCTGAAGCTCACAGTTGCCAGCCCTTCTTTTAAAAAAAATTTCAGGGGCTGGAGAGATGGCTCAGTGGTTAAGAGCACCGACTGCTCTTGCAGAGGACCGGGTTCGATTCCCAGCACCCACATAGAGGCTAAGAACCGTCTTTAACTCCAGTTCCAGGGAAATCTGATGCCCTTGTCTGACCTCCAAGGCATTGATTGCATGACATGGGTGCACCAACCTACATGCAGACAGTACACTCATACACGAAATAAATAATAATTTTTAATTCTATTTATTTATTTAGTATGTGGGAGTGGGAATGGAAGCCTGAGCCACCTGGATGCGGTGTGGGCATTTGGCCGGCTCTGGGGCCTGGTGCTGCAAGGGACGCACTCTCAGCTCTCCAAGGTTGGCTTTCAATTTATTTATTTTATGTGTATAAGTGTTATCTCTACATGCATGGATTCGCACCTGTGTCCTGCAATGCCTGTGGAGGCCAGAAGAGGGAGTTGGATCCTCTGGAAATGGATTTATGGATGGTTGTTAGCCCCCATGTGGGAGCTGGGAACTAAACCTGGGGCCTCTGCAAGAGCAGACAGTGGTCTTAACTGCTGAGCCATCTCTCCAACCCCCATTTCCCAGGTTGACTTCAAACTTACTGTGTAGCTGAGGATAAGCTTTTTACCCATCTGCCTCTACCTCCCAGTGCTGGGATTACAACTGTGTGCCACCACACCCAGTGATATATGGTGCTGGGGACTGAGCCCAGGGCTTCACACATGGCTGGCAAGCATTTTATCAACCTCCAGAGCCCCCATCCCTTTTTTGTGTAGAAGCAGAGACACATGGATGTTAAAGAGCCTATAATCAGCTCTATGCTAAGCAAGGGCTACAATTCCAGTTTTCTGATCATAAATTCAGTGAGACCAGACTACCTCCACTGTGCTATCCTGTCCTCCTTCCCCTCCTAAGCTGTAAAACACAGACACTGACATCGGGATGTAAGAAGGAGGAAGTCCCAGCATGCCTTTCTCTTTCTCCTAGGTTGCAACTTTCTCTGGTCCAGCCAGAGGGGTTCAGGTCACGGCAGAGAAGTGGGGATAAGAGATGTGGAGTCAACACACAGACACCGGGAGTTGGCTAAAGCAAGCAGATAGCGAGCTGCTGCAGACTCATTTATTTAGGGGAAGGTGGGGAGAATATATATATATATATATATATATATATATATATATATCCCTCCCTGCTCCTTCCACCCACGTGCCAGACATGATGATTGGGTGAATTCTCACTGGCCCAGGTCACTGACTCAGCTGTTGCCATGGTTAGCTTCCAGGCCTGCCTCTGCCTCCCAAAGACTGGGATTAAAGGCGTGTGCTACCACACCCAGAGTGAGTTTAATCCCAAGGACTGGGATTAAAGGTGTGTGCCACCACTGCTGGTCTGGAACTCAATCTGTAGGCCAGGCTAGCCTTGAACTCACAGAGATCCACCTGCCTCCCGAGTGCTAGAATTAAAGGTCTGCTCCGCAGGCAAGGCGGAAAGCACTCTACATTCCTAGAATAGCTTTTCAGTGCAAGAAGGTGAAGAGGAGAGACTCTTCTAGGGAGACTACCTCCAAGCTCAGAGAAACCACAGAGCATTAAGCTGTATTTTCACAATAACACAATGAAGCTCTTAAAGGGGTGCATGACAGTGAACAAGAGTCCTGGTTTGTGCAGAGCTAAGCTTGGGGATAGTAAAAGCCCAAAGATCTTAAATTGTCTCGCTGTGTGGAGTGCCTCGGGCTACCACATCACTGAGGGCTGACCTCAGCCTAAACCCAGTCACACCCTTCTTTCACATTTAGATCCCTCAGCCAATTCTATTACTCTGACTGTCCTTTGTCCCAACTATTGACATTGGCCAAAGTCCTGGCAGGCCATCAGTCCCTCAGTGAAGCATGAATTTTCTGAGTGATGTGTCCTTTGGGCATTTGTGGCTAAACTAAGCCCTTTACATGGTATCTGTTAACTATCTTAAACTCTTTCTCTAAACAAGAATGGAACTGCTTTTGGAATGTTAAGGTTGTCCCCTTTCTAAGTTCAGAGGATGGAAAAGTGTTGGCATTTACATTTAGACTGTTTCAGTGTTGGGAAATGGATACGAAACACCCTCAAGCATTTTGCATAGTGAAGAATTAATGCAGAAGGGGCAGCTGGGGTCACCCTGGCCATCTTCTGACCCTGATTCATCTTATAGCATGAAATAAGCATCTTGTCACTGGGTCATTTGTGACTCTATATGCCCTTGCCTCTGTCTGATGTTTCCCACTTCCAAGGAAGCCCACGCCTAAGCCTACAGGACAGAGCTGGAAAGGCTGACAGGGTGCGGAGCGCTCACAAGGAGTCACACTGAATTGAGGCAAATTGAGCACAGACTAAGGATCCAGCTGTTCTGCTCCACGGCCAAAGAGAATCAGCTCATGGGTATTTTTGTTTTTGTGGTTGTTTGTTGAGTCAGGGTCTTGCTATGTAGGCCAGGCTGGCCCAGAACTTGTAGTCCTCTTGAGTGATGGGTTTGCAGACATGCCCCACCAACAGCCTGAACACAAAGATGGCTGTGATTTGCATGTGAATTAGAGGGTCCCTTTGACATCCTCTCTTTTCTCATTCCCAGAATGAGGTCCTTGGAAATATATACTATGTGCTCTGCCTGTATGGGGGAGGGAGATTCAGAAAACGAATCAGAAGCTGCAGTCCCACAAGGGCTGCCACCTGGAACCCTGAGTCCTGGGCCAGGCTCTCCGCACTTTGCCCCACCCACTCCGCGATGCTCCCCCAGGACAGTCCCTCTAGGAAATGCTGCCATCTGGTGGACGCTGAGCAGCTTTCCTTCCGTCCCCCTGTTCCTGGTCTCTGATGAAAGAGCAACTCAAAATGGCTCAAGAGTCTAACCCTATTACAGCACGAAATGTGCCCTTCTAAAACTGTCAAGGCTTGCTGTCGTCCCTTCAAGAGATGGAGATCCAGGCCTGGTTCTTTGGGTTCCACGTTGTGCTTGATCATGTTTCTCTCATGTCAGCCTCTGTCTGTCTTACCGTGTTAGGTCCCACCCCCATGCCTCAGCCAACTCCTTGCCCTCAGCCTTGCAAGCCATGGCCTCCTCTGAGGACCTATCCAGGCATTTCCCAGGCATCCACAGCCACAGAAGAGGAGCTTGATAAGTATTTTTTTGTTTTTGTAGCTCTGGCTATCCTGGAACTCACTCTGTAGACCAGGCCGGCCTTGAATTCACAGAGATCCCCCTGCCTCTGCCTCCCAAGTGCTAGGATTAAAGGTGTGTGCCACCATGCCTGGCTTGGTAAATTTTTTTTTTTTTGAGACAGGGTCTCCCTATAGCCCTAGCTGGCCTGGAACTTACTCTGGTTCTTAGCCGCCATATGGGTGCTGGGAATCGAAGCCAGGTCCTCTGCAAGAGCAGTCGGCGCTCTTAACCACTGAGCCATCTCTCCAGGCCCTTGGTAAATATTTTTAAAGGAAGAAGAAAATGCCCCTGCCTTGACATGGCTTTGGAGTACTGACAACCAGGACCTCAGTGTGTATCACATGAGGTAGATGCCAAGCAGGATCTGGATGTCACCACTAGGGATGGAGTTTGCAGTGGTAGTAACTAGGGCTCTCTCATCCTCCCCTCCCCACTTCCTGACCTCCATAACAAGAACGTGGTTCTCTCTGTCCTCCTTTCTCCCTCCTCTTCCTTGTCCCTTTCCCATTGCCCTCCTCTCTCTCTCTCTCTCTCTCTCTCTATCTCTATCTCTCCTTCAACTTCCTTTCCTTCTTTCTCTCTCCCTCTTTCCCTACCTTTCCCATTTATGCAATCATCTATGCTAAATGTGCACACACCTCCAAGAATATTACCTGCCTGTCCAATTACATGCTGCATGATGCTGGATCCCCTTGTAAGTGGGTCACTGCTGACAGAATGTCTCAGCCCCCTTCTCTGATGCCTCCTCAGGCATCCCCAGCATGGCTCTCTCCAGCCCTTTCTATGCTTCAGTGAGCAGCCCAGGGCCACTCATAACAGGCAGCATGCAAGGCTGTGGCTGGGCTAGAAACAGAGGGAGAGAACATGAGGCAGAACAAAGACCTGGCTGCTGGATTCAGGGGAAAGGGGTAGAAACACCTCTGGTCCCAGAGCTAACCTCACCTTCAGCTTCATTTCTCCAGTGTCTCAGCTTCATTTCTCCACATTAGTGCCAAGCATAGACATTGTAGCTCCCACCTTAAAGGGATTATGAAATAGCCGACTCTGAACCAGCCGTGGGTTAGAAACCTGGACTCAGGCTTCTCTGAAGAACACGTTTCAACTTCGAAGTGGTTACATGAATTTTTATAGTTTATAGAACAGAAAGTCGTAAATCAAGGCATTTACCAAATATATTGATGGAGACTTCGGCTAGACCTGTTTCAACAAAGCAGGAGAACTTCTAAAGTAGGTCTCAGGTGCTTTCTGGTGAAATTTTACCTTTTTTTTTTTTTTTTTTGGTCTTTTTTGAGACAGGGTCTCCCTGCTGTGGCCCCAGCTGTCCTGGAACTCACTTTGTAGACCAGGCTGGCCTTGAACTCACAAAGATCTGATGCCTTCGATTCTGACCAGCAGAAATAAAGCACCTCTAGCTCATCATCTGGCCTGATCTTGCATCCAGGGTGCACCTGCGCAGCTCGAACGGTGGACGTGGCTTTACTTTTGAGGTAGGAGGGAATCAGGTGTTAGTCATAAGACTCAGGTATTAGTCATAAGACTCAGGTGTTAGTCATAAGACTTGGCTAAAGTCCCGGGCGCCATCTTGGGACTGTCGCCACACCCGCTCTCCACATCTCCCCCTTCTTTATTATTTTAGCAGAGAGAATGCCTGTCTTAGGTAGCCCTGTGCAGCAATGCCCCTTACCTGTCATTGGGAGACAAACAGCACTGGTTTGTTCCCTGTCTTAGGTTGGTGGCATGCCCAGAGAGCTTTACCTGTCTTTGGCTACTTCTCTAGCATGCTAAGCCACTCTTGAGGAGACTGTCCTGTCTCCACTGCTGTGCGTATTATGTTGACAAAATCACAAATGTCACATGCACCAAAAGGCCAGGGAACTAGTGAGGACCAGGCATAGGGCAAGTCCGACAATTCCCGCCCATTCTTTCAGTCGTGAAGCAGCGGTAGTAATCCAGTTTGTCAGCCCACCAGCCAAGGACACATCCACTCGGGTGGAGTTGATGTGAGCGATGGATTGTCTGAGGTCCCGCAACATGCCATCAAGATCCCTAGACAAGTTTCCTGTAAGATACTGAGACAGGTTACGGGACAATTGAGCGAGCGGCATGGCTGGCATTTACAAACGGTATGGAAATTACACACAACCCAGAAAATTTCCATTCACATCCCAGCACATGCTGTCGCTCTGACTTCCATAAAACACAATGAACACAAAAGGAGGCTTTAAAGGAGACATTTGTTCCTACAGCATATTGAGATACTGTGGACTCGAAAGATGTATTCTAACTAAAGCTTGCATTACCATGAATTGTACTAATATAAGGGGAAAATGTAAAATACTTACGCACTTCCACAAGCAAAGCAATTACCTGTCTTTGGGCTAAATTTTCCTTTGGACATTTGCATAACTGCAGCAACCAATCCCGCACCGGTCAGTGGGCCTCCTAATTCTCTGCACATCTTCATCCAGACCTCCAGCCCCTTGTTCTTATAAGGAGTAATGGTGTGTCTACATTCTTTAGTACATTGCTCAAATATAAGCTGTTTTAGTAATGGCATTGCGGTATCAGCGTCCCCAAAGACGTGGCCCCCAGCTTCCATAATCCTACCTACAAAGTCTGAAAAAGGTTCCATGGGCCCCTGAAGGATTTTGGTTAGATTTCCCCCCCCCACCTCGCCTCTATTTGGGAGAGACTTCCATGCTCGGACGCCTAATGCATTAATCTGATCATAGACCTGAACTGGATAGTTTGTCTGCGCTGCCGCAAACCTTCCTTGTCCAATCAGCATATCTTGGTCCTAAGCAGCCTGACCATTGCGAGCATTAAGAGCGGCCTGTCCGGCGGCAAATTCAAGATAAAATACTTTCCAATCTAAATATTGGCCTGTGGTCAGACAGGCTCGGGCCAGATTTTGCCAGTCACTCGGAGTCATACAATACCGATGCAAAGACTCCAGCTGAGTCACAACAAAGGCAGTATTGGCTCCATAGGCACGTACCGCCTCCGCCAGCCTTTGAACAATCTTCCAATCTAGCGGCTCATGATAGCGGTTCCCTTGTTGATTTTGAAATACAGGGAAGCACTGAGCCTCTAGTTCTCTCCAAGTTTCAGGATGTAAACTATTCCCTCCTGCTCCGTTGCAAGCATAAGGAGGTGGCAGGGGCAGTTCCGGGGCTGACAGTTTTATCTTTACTTTCACTTTCTCCAAGCTGGTGGCAAGGCTTTCCACATCCCCGTCTGACATGTCCCCTTCACTAGATTCTTCTTGAATTTCAGAGTGTTGAGAGCACTCTTCCTTAACCTGGTCTAAGGCTTCACTCCCTTCTTTTATCTTTTTTCCGCACCGTTCCTCGTCCCCTATGCAATTTCTTACCAACTTCCACACCGGCAGTACTCCCTTGTGTAAGTCTCCCTGTTCCTCAGCAAACTTTAGGTCCCTCCCTAACTTTCCCAACTAGGTATTGTAAGGCATCCCGTCACTGGGAACCATGGAGTGACCTGATCCACTGCTGCCAAAAATCTGTCTAGAGTTTCTCTCCTCAGCTCAATTCCTTTTGCCCTCAATAAAGCCTTCAGAGCGCAGCGCACCATCAGAGCAGATGTTGTGTTTCCCATAGTGCTAGCTAGAGCCTGTCCTGGAACCGGGAGCTTTATCGTCTCATTCCGAGAACCTTAATTGTCCCCTTTTCCGGAGAGCTTTATCATCTCATTCCGATTCCGGAGAGCTTTATCATCTCATTCCGAGAGCCTTAATTGTCCCGCTTACCTGGGAGCTTACCGACTAGTCACCCTGACCGCAATGAGTTCTGAACGAGAAAGGAAGAAGAACGCATCCCCGTATGGGCCGCCACTTGATGATTCTGATTCTGACCAGCAGAAATAAAGCACCTCTAGCTCGTCCTTCTCAAAGCGGTTTATTCAGGCACATTACAGCATTTTTACTTCCTCTTCTTCTTCTTCCTTTTCTTTACTTCTTCTTCCCCCAAGAACAGAAAATCTCCTCTATTTATCCCTCTCCAGCTCCACCTTCTCAGCCCAGGTTGCGTGGCCTCAGTCTATTGGTATCATCTGGCCTGATCTTGCATCCAGGGTGCACCTGCGCAGCTCGAACGGTGGACATGGCTTTACTTTTGAGGTAGGAGGGAATAAGGTGTTAGTCATAAGACTCAGGTGTTAGTCATAAGACTCAGGTGTTAGTCATAAGACTTGGCTAAAGTCCCGGGTGCCATCTTGGGACTGTCGCTACACCCGCTCTCCACAAAGATCCACCTGATTCTGCCTCCCGAGTGCTAGGATTAAAGGCGTGTGCCACCACGCCCAGCGACATTTTACCTTTTAAGCTGGTGGTCGCCAGTGGTCTGTTCATATATTCCAAAGCTTCCCCCTGATAGTCAGAAAGATGATATGTCAGACGCTAAAGTGTGCAGTGAATGGTTACTGCCAAGACTACAGACACCCAGATCAATTTTGTTCTACATCTCCAATATTCCAACTCCTTATAACCACAAAGCTTTGATCAGCCAATCACTTTACAGAATCTTTAGTGTAATGTGGATTTGGGGTATGGGAGGTGGGGCTTCAGTTTCCACCCCTGTTTAATGTTTTTTGTTTGCTTTTGAGACAAGGTCTCCCTGTAGCCCCAGCTATCCTGGAACTCACTATGTAGACCAGGCTAGCCTTGAACTCAGAGATCTGCCTGCCTCTGCCTCCCAAGTGCTGGGATTACATCATTTAAGATTTTGTGTGTGAAATAAGAGGCTTTGGTGGAAGAATTTCTAAGCCCCAGGACAGCTCTGTTGTATTAAGAAGGATCTAGGGATGGAGAGATGGCCTAGTGGCTAAGAGTGCCAACTGCTCTTGCAGAAGACCCAGGTTTGATCCCCAGCACCCACATGGTGGCTGAGAACCGTCTGTAAGTCCAATTCCAGGAGAACTCAGTTCCAGGGTATCCTACACCCTCTTCTGACCTCTGAGGCATTGCACGACAGGGGTGCACAGACCTGCACGCAGACAGTACATTCATACACATACAGAAATAAATAAAATAAAATAAAATAAAAATTTGATAAAAAAAAAAAGAAGGATCCAGAACATAGGCAAGCTAATGTTCTTGTTCCATGATAATCTTTACTTTGTAAGAGGTAGAGGGTATATCTGGCCCAACACCCACAGCAAACATGGAGCCTGGTCCCTCCAAAGCCTACTGGGTCAGACACTGTTGCTTAAGCACTTTTAATTCCATCCTTCCAACAAGCATATGGCCTGCTTTGTCACTGATGTTTTGCAATTAAAGGCGCTGAGTCTATTAGTTGAAGAAGTTAGTTCTTGTGACTCCAAAGTCCATGTTGACAGCAGGCTGGTGGCCCAGACCTGCAGGAATGGCGTTCTCACACCAAAACCATGTGCTGGGTGGCTTTAGTTGTCAAGTCGACACACTTGGGTTGAGGGAGACTCAGTTGGGGAATTGCCTAAAATTGGACTGGCCTGTGGCCATGTCTGTGGGGTATTTTCTCAATTGTTGAGTGATGTGGGAGGGCCCAGCCCACTGTGGGCAATGCCACCCCCAGGCAGGTGGTCCTGTATTATATATGAAAACAAGTAGAGGGGCTGGAGAGATGGCTCAGGAGTTAAGAGAGCTGACTGCTCTTGCAGAGGACCCGGGTTCAATTTCCAGCACCCACATGGCAGCCGAGAGCCGTCTTTAACTCCAGTTCCAGGGGAATCTGACGCCCTCTTCTAACTTCCACGGTATTGCACGACAGGGTTGCACCAACCTACATGCAGACAGTACACTCATACACAAAAAAACAATAAAAATAAGTAAATAAATTGTAAATTAAAAAAAAAGAAAGCAGGTAGAGCACAGCCAAAGGACCAAGCCAGTAAGCAGCATTCCTCCATGGCCTGTGACCAGGAGATATAAGACAAATAAACCTTTCCTCCCCAAGTCGGTACTGGTCTGAGTGTTTTGTCACAATAATTGAAGGCAAACAAGATCATATGGTTATATAATTATACCTCTTGTTTAATCTACTCAGTTGGGAGCCATTTGCAATTATCCATGAAGCATCTAGGATAACCCTGGTCACAAAAGAGGATAAGAGGATAACTTACCTATAGCTACTTCACTCAAAAAGGACAGGGCTGGGCCGGAATCCTGGTCATATGATTTCAGATGGGGTTTCTACCACAGGACAGGAAAAACAGCAAGTACCCTCCTTCTCTCTCTCTCTCTCTCTCTCTCTCTCTCTCTCTCTCTCTCTCTCCTTATTTCATCCCAAGGTGCTTCCAACACCATCTTCCTCCCTCCCCTCTGTTAATCTGGACCAAGACAGCTTCCCCCAGAGTTCAGGTCCCTCCTTCCAACATGCCCCCAACTCCCTAGCCTCCTATTGGGGCCTCCATGTCTGATAGGTGTTCTTTGGCCAATCATAGAGCCCACAGGCCTCTGACTTGTGCTGGAGAGAGGCTCTACCTCAAGGGGACAGGGGTCCCATCTGCCTCCTTTGTTCAGGGATGTTGAAGTTCTCAGAAGGCAGGGCCAGTCCTGTTCCTCTGTATTCCGGCAACTTCACGGTCTGGAGCCCTGTATTAGTCACTTCTAGTTGCCGTGAGGAAACACCTGACAACCTAAGGGAAAAAGAGATGTTTTGTGTCACTGTTTCAGTCAGTCATTGTGGGAGGCTGGGCGGTGGGGAATGTGTAGTGGTGGCTTTTCACATGGTAGGTAGACTGGCAGCAGAGAGCTCTAGGCCAGCATCAAAGTTTGATATAACCATAACCTCCAAGGTGCCCTCCAAAGTGCCCTCTCTGACCCACTTCTGCCAGCTAGAGTTCATCTCCTAAAGGCTCCACAACCTCCCCAAACTGCGCCACCAGCTGGGAACAGAGCGGTCAGGAACATGAGTCTGGGAGGGACATTGCACACGGAAACAATAATAAGTTGGCAGTTGGCAATCCATTATTGTTTGATGAGACAGAGAAAAGGAGGATAAAAGAGAGAAAGACTTAAATTGTTTTAATTTTATCTATTGAAAAGATTAAAAGAGGATCCTATGCCAGACAATCACATTAACATCACAACGTATTAGCAATATCACATATATGAACAATTATTCATTTAGTCAATGCACTATAGAATATGAATCCTTTATCCCCAATTGCTCTAAGGGTCTAGATTGGGAGAATCAGATCTTGCCATAATTAAGTCCTCCAGTGATTTACAGAAAGGCAGCTCAACTCCCCCCGAGGTTCACCTCCACCTTGTCCTCCTGAGATGTGGCTCCCGAATGTGGAAATGGGTGGCCAGGAAACTCACACTGAAGGTCGCCAAAGAGGTGAAGGCTGCTGCCTTCCCGCCTCACATCAACACCATCAACTGATGTACGTCAGCTAATCACCATCAACTGATGTACGTCAGCTAATCACCATCAACCGATGTACGTCAGCTAATCACCATCAACCGAGGTACGTCAGCTAATCACCATCAACTGATGTACGTCAGCTAATCACCGTCAACTGATGTACGTCTGCTAATCACCATCAACTGATGTACGTCAGCTAATCACCATCAACTGATGTACGTCAGCTAATCACCATCAACTGATGTACGTCAGCTAATCACCATCAACTGATGTACGTCAGCTAATCACCATCAACTGATGTACGTCCACTAATCACCATCAGCATCAACATCACCAGCCACACAGCTGCCCCTTGAGGTCTGTCACTCCTCAGCAGCCTCCTCAGCGTTGGGGTCTCTGCCCCTTCAGTTCACTCCCTGGAGACATGCTGAATCAAGGCCTAACAAGAGCAATATGCAGGATGAGGGAGCTGTGGGACAGTCTGTGAAGCCCTCGGGCACTTCACTAAAACCTCCTACTCTCCCTGAGACAAGACTGGACGGATACTCCAGCCTCACTGTGGGAAGCATAATATGAGACCGTGAGAGAAACAAACTGCTGGGAAAGGCACAGGGGTAGTAGGGTCTAACCCCCAGATTTTTCCCTCTGAGGTGATGGGATTTATACATTAACAATGAAAACATGCAATATTTCTAGTTCATCTCCTTTGGAAGACCTCAGAAACTTCAATTATATATAATATTATATATATAATATTATATAATAGAATTATATTATAATATTAGATATATAATATCAATATAATATAATTATATATATATATATATAATATAAATATATATACTGTAGTAATAATATATATTATATATATGTAATAATATATATATTACATGTATATAAATATTATATATATAGAAATATAATATATAATAAATAAAAAAAAAAAAAAAAAAAAAAAAAAAAAAAAAAAAAAAAAAAAAAAAAAAAAAAAAAAAATATATAATATATATATATATATATACATACAGATTATATATATATATATATATATATATATATATATATATATACTGTATGGGTCCTGGCTAGAACTCACTATATAGAAAACTGGCCTTATTTCACAGGATCCACCTGTCTCTGCTTCCCGGTGCTAGGATTAAATGCACAAGCCACTGCGCCCAACCTAATTTGTATATATGTTTTAATATTCCTATCATCTCTGGTTACTGGGGAAAATTGTATCTCCACATTTTACACATAGAGAAGTGAGGCAAGAAATAGGAGTTAACTTACTCGCTTGTGTGCACGCGCGTGCGCACACACACACACTCACACACATGCACACACACAGTGTTGCTATTCGCTGTCCTGCTTTCGGCCTTCACTGTACCTGTCCTCTGGGGTTTCAGACTAGTGCCTGTGCACAGGTCTCATTTTCTCATCGACATCCTTTGCACACACACACACACACACACACACACGCACACCACTGTGTTTGCTATTCACTGTCCTGCTTTCGGCCTTCACCGTACCTGTCCTCTGGGGTTTCAGACTAGTGCCTGTGCATAGGTCTCATATTCTCATCCACATCCTTTGGGTTCTAAGGACCTAAAATTGAGCTTCAGTGAGTGATTTGCTACCCAAATCTCCAGTGAAACAAATCAGAAACCACACACATGGAAGACTTAATCCATTCTGCCCTAGTTCACACAGGAACTCGTCAAAGAGCAAACAACAGCTTGGGAATGGCTGTGAGATAAATACCAGGATGAGCTTTGTGCAAATCACAGCAACTTTGCTATATGAAAAATCTCTGCTTAATGGCTAAATTGTTACAGGCGTCTGACTGCAGTCTTCCAGCCACCAACTCCACCAAGCCTTTCACGTAGAAATTGGGTTTTGGTTTTTGTACTGCTGGGGGGGGGGGGGGGGCCCACAGGGCACTGCCCTGCTAAGTAAGCACTATATCACTCCTCTGTACCCCCAGTCCATTTGGGTACATTATAATCATTGCTTTATAGAGAAGGAAACATTGGTTTACAGAGAACCCACAGCTTGTCCAGGGTCCCAGTTCCCCAGTTCCCACATGGCAGAGCAGGGTTTCAAAGCCAGATCCCTGAGAGTGCATTATTAAGTTCTTTGGCTGACTCTCTCTGGAATGTTCTCTGGGGCTGTAATGTCAATCTGATTATGCCCTAATTTTACAATGTTTCCAACAATGACTTATGATCTAGTTATATGAAAGACTTTTTTTTCTAGGCAACTTGAAGCAAATGAAGATTCTTAAGCCATGAGCCTCCAGCTCATGGAGATCAGGAGACATGAACGAATATGTATACAGCAGAGGGGGTATTGTTAAAACGTCATGGCTGGTGGCGAAGGGGATAGCGTTTATAGTTGTGGAAACTGAATTTAGTGCAAATAAACACAGGGAAGTACCATTGAAGAAAGTCACCTCGGCCCACTATATATACAACCATAAAGAAAAACTAAAGACTGCCAGGTTTAGTGCTGCACACCTTCAATCTTAGCCCTCAGAGACAGGGGCAGGTGGATTTCCATGGGTTTGAGGCCAGGCTAGTCTACATATCAATTCCAGGCCAGCCAGAGCTATACAATGAGAGATATTGTGTCAAAAAAAAAAGGAAGGAAGGAAGGGAAGAAGTAAGGAAGGAAGGAAGGGAAGGAAGGAAGGAAGGACAGGAAGGAAGGGAAGGATAAGAATGCTTCCTACCCTCAGAGTTACCCCACATAGACAGTTTTCTCTGACAAACACAGGTGACCCTGGTGGTGGCTTATTGCTCGCAGGGATACACTTTAACTTTTATCCCAGCGAGGGGTAAATATTGTTCACCTGAAACTCTCATGGTTCCCCTTTTGTGATGAATGGTATGTTTTCTGAGGTGGAAAAGATGTGACCTTCACCAAGCTTTTCAACAACTGATATCACCAACAACGTCCTGAGCTAGGTGCAGAACTTGAAGGGGAAACACACACTACCTTCATGGAGCTCAGAGTATACTGGAAAGACCCTCACAGGGACACTGATGCTACACAGGACACCCCTGCTTATTACCTGCCAACTTGACACTAAAATGTACATTTCCCTAACACACAGTCCATTCAAAAGACATCTTTGCATATACTGGAGAGAAGCACCCCAAAATGATGGGAAACCTACATTGGAACAATGCAGCGTCGTGATAATAAGCAAATCTGATTTTATCATCAAAGAAGGACCATAGTCTTAGCTGTATAGATTTTGTGGTAAAAAAATACTTCTGAGACAAGGAGTTGTTTTTCTTTTAACAGATCACATGTTAACCATTAATCCACTGAGAGCTGGGGATATAGCTTGATGTAGAACACTTACTTTGCATGCACAAAGGCCTAGGTTTAATCTAATATTGAAAAAGGAAACCCAGGGCTGGAGAGATGGCCTAGCAGTTAAAAGCGCCAAATTGCTCTTGCAGAGGACCGGGTTTGATCCCCAGCACCCAAATGGTGGCTGGAATCTCTTTAACTCCAGTTCCAGAGGAATCTGACACTTCGTCTGACCTCCATGGCATTTGACGACATGGGTGCACAAACCTACATGCAGACAGTACATTCATACACATAAAAATAAATAAAATTTAAAAAAGAAAAGGAATCCATTCAATGATAAGAATTGTTCAAAGAGANACCCATGATAAAGAGAGATAGGATATGCTAGTGGTTAGGGAAAGAGACAGTTTAAAAGAGTGGTTAGGGAAAGAGACAGTTTAAAAGACTAACCTCACAGGAAGAGAGAATTCCCTGGAGATGTGCCACAGCTGGCCATATAGAGGACAGAGACTTAAAGCAGATTCAAAGATTAATTTCTTGTAGGAAAAGTGTTAAATTCCACGGATATATATATATATATATATATATATATATATATACTGTATGTGGTCCTGGCTAGAACTCACTATATAGATCAAACTGGCCTCTATTTCACAGGGATCCACCTGTCTCTGCTTCCCGAGTGCTAGGATTAAATGCACAAGCCACTGCGCCCAACCTAATTTGTATATATGTTTTAATATTCCTATCATCTCTGGTTACTGGGGAAAATTGTATCTCCACATTTTACACATAGAGAAGTGAGGCAAGAAATAGGAGTTAACTTACTCGCTTGTGTGCACGCGCGTGCGCACACACACACTCACACACATGCACACACACAGTGTTGCTATTCGCTGTCCTGCTTTCGGCCTTCACTGTACCTGTCCTCTGGGGTTTCAGACTAGTGCCTGTGCACAGGTCTCATTTTCTCATCGACATCCTTTGCACACACACACACACACACACACACACGCACACACACTGTGTTGCTATTCACTGTCCTGCTTTCGGCCTTCACCGTACCTGTCCTCTGGGGTTTCAGACTAGTGCCTGTGCATAGGTCTCATATTCTCATCCACATCCTTTGGGTTCTAAGGACCTAAAATTGAGCTTCAGTGAGTGATTTGCTACCCAAATCTCCAGTGAAACAAATCAGAAACCACACACATGGAAGACTTAATCCATTCTGCCCTAGTTCACACAGGAACTCGTCAAAGAGCAAACAACAGCTTGGGAATGGCTGTGAGATAAATACAAGGATGAGCTTTGTGCAAATCACAGCAACTTTGCTATATGAAAAATCTCTGCTTAATGGCTAAATTGTTACAGGCGTCTGACTGCAGTCTTCCAGCCACCAACTCCACCAAGCCTTTCACGTAGAAATTGGGTTTTGGTTTTTGTACTGCTGGGGGGGCGGGAGGGGCCCACAGGGCACTGCCCTGCTAAGTAAGCACTATATCACTCCTCTGTACCCCCAGTCCATTTGGGTACATTATAATCATTGCTTTATAGAGAAGGAAACATTGGTTTACAGAGAACCCACAGCTTGTCCAGGGTCCCAGTTCCCCAGTTCCCACATGGCAGAGCAGGGTTTCAAAGCCAGATCCCTGAGAGTGCATTATTAAGTTCTTTGGCTGACTCTCTCTGGAATGTTCTCTGGGGCTGTAATGTCAATCTGATTATGCCCTAATTTTACAATGTTTCCAACAATGACTTATGATCTAGTTATATGAAAGACTTTTTTTTCTAGGCAACTTGAAGCAAATGAAGATTCTTAAGCCATGAGCCTCCAGCTCATGGAGATCAGGAGACATGAACGAATATGTATACAGCAGAGGGGGTATTGTTAAAACGTCATGGCTGGTGGCGAAGGGGATAGCGTTTATAGTTGTGGAAACTGAATTTAGTGCAAATAAACACAGGGAAGTACCATTGAAGAAAGTCACCTCGGCCAACTATATATACAACCATAAAGAAAAACTAAAGACTGCCAGGTTTAGTGCTGCACACCTTCAATCTTAGCCCTCAAGAGACAGGGGCAGGTGGATTTCCATGGGTTTGAGGCCAGGCTAGTCTACATATCAAATTCCAGGCCAGCCAGAGCTATACAATGAGAGATATTGTGTCAAAAGAAGGAAGGAAGGAAGGAAGGAAGGAAGGAAGTAAGGAAGGAAGGAAGGAAGGAAGGAAGGAAGGAAGGAAGGAAGGAAGGATAAAGAATGCTTCCTACCCTCAGAGTTACCCCACATAGACAGTTTTCTCTGACAAACACAGGTGACCCTGGTGGTGGCTTATTGCTCGCAGGGATACACTTTAACTTTTATCCCAGCGAGGGGTAAATATTGTTCACCTGAAACTCTCATGGTTCCCCTTTTGTGATGAATGGTATGTTTTCTGAGGTGGAAAAGATGTGACCTTCACCAAGCTTTTCAACAACTGATATCACCAACAACGTCCTGAGCTAGGTGCAGAACTTGAAGGGGAAACACACACTACCTTCATGGAGCTCAGAGTATACTGGAAAGACCCTCACAGGGACACTGATGCTACACAGGACACCCCTGCTTATTACCTGCCAACTTGACACTAAAATGTACATTTCCCTAACACACAGTCCATTCAAAAGACATCTTTGCATATACTGGAGAGAAGCACCCCAAAATGATGGGAAACCTACATTGGAACAATGCAGCGTCGTGATAATAAGCAAATCTGATTTTATCATCAAAGAAGGACCATAGTCTTAGCTGTATAGATTTTGTGGTAAAAAAATACTTCTGAGACAAGGAGTTGTTTTTCTTTTAACAGATCACATGTTAACCATTAATCCACTGAGAGCTGGGGATATAGCTTGATGGTAGAACACTTACTTTGCATGCACAAAGGCCTAGGTTTAATCTCAATATTGAAAAAGGAAACCCAGGGGCTGGAGAGATGGCCTAGCAGTTAAAAGCGCCAATTGCTCTTGCAGAGGACCCGGGTTTGATCCCCAGCACCCACATGGTGGCTGAGAATCCTCTTTAACTCCAGTTCCAGAGGAATCTGACACCTTCGTCTGACCTCCATGGCATTGCACGACATGGGTGCACAAACCTACATGCAGACAGTACATTCATACACATAAAAAATAAATAAAATTTAAAAAAAGAAAAAGGAAATCCATTCAATGATAAGAATTGTTCAAAGAGAATTAAACACACATGGGCCTTGAAGACAATCAAATGGAGACAAAGAAGAGGACTCACTGTGTGTCATTGGGCCTAGCATGAAAATTGGCTATAAATGACATACAATCTAGATAAAAATAGAGGCCAAAAGGTTAAGAAGGACCAGGTGCTGGTTCTGCAGAAAGAGTGGTCCCTTTGGAGAGGCCAAATTAAACACTGACTCATAATATTGCATGGCTTCCACCATTCCACCTCAGATTACACATTTGTGAATGGAACCAATAATATTTATGCAGCAAGGTTCTTGTGAGGACTAGATAACTTGCTAGTAACACCCATCAGAGGCTGTGGCCCTTTGTAAGCAATGTTTCATGTCACAAATTGTACTGACTGCCTAGAAACTGGAAACACAGTGATACACTGAACCAGTTGCTCCCTGTTCTTCTAGAGTTTATCAGCTAGCAAAAGTATATAGTTATTCTTGAATTAGTAGATAAGCAAGAAACAAAACACAGCTTTAGAACACAAAATGAAAGGATTAAGATTGTTCTGGGGAGTGGGGGTGGAGAGATGGCTCAGCAGTTAAGAGCACCAACTGCTCTTGCAGAGGACCCATGTTTGAATCCCAGCACCTTCATGGCAGCTAACAACCTCTGAAACTCAGTTCCAGGAAATCCAATGCCCTCCTGTGATCTCAGTGGACACTGCATGACAGGGTGCACTCAAATGCATGCAGGCAATATACTCATACACACATAAAAAGTAAAAATAATAAATAAAATATTTTAAAAGATTGTCCTTATGCAGAATGCATGAAATTCAGGGGGTAGAGGGGATTATGAAAGGTGCTGGTGGGAAGAGGATATAAAGATAATTAAGATATTGTGCATGAGGGCTTTTTAAGATGGCAGTTCCCGAGGCATCAAGTGCATTCTGAGAAGCTAAGGGCAAAGTCAGGGAAGGGGACTTAGGGGCTCCCAAGAGCACTGGGAGGCTTCAGAGGTGGTCCAAGAGCATTTGGATCCTTAGGGACTACAAATTGGTGCTATCGACATCGCCCAAGGGCATCAGGAGACAACAGGGATAGCCCAGGTGTCATCTGAGCCTTTCTGCTACTGAACTCAGGCACAGACCTTGGCGCCTGGCCCTGAAGGATCTGCTGGTAGATTAAGGGTGGTGTACAGTGGGTCTGTGAGTGTAGGTGATTGGGGTTCACCCCACTTGGATGTAGGCCACAGGACCAGGAGTCCCAGGGCCCTCAGGTTGCGGGGTTTCATAGGCCTGGGGGATTCTGACCAGCTTGGGTATTGCATGGCTTAGTCCATTGAGTGAATTGTTTGCTGGTTGGGTGAGGGGTGTTTGTCTGTACAGTGTTAGGATAGAGTTGAGATTTTGGAGCCTAAAGTATCCACACCTGTGCATGAATTAAGAAGTCAACAAACACCTAAAGAATATAACCCAAACCGGGCGTGGTGGTGCATGCCTTTAATCCTAGCACTTGGGAGGCAGAGGCGGGCAGATCTCTGTGAGTTCAAGGCCAGCCTGGTCTACAGAGTGAACTCCAGGACAGCTGGAACTAAATGGAGAACCTGTCACAAAAAGAAAAAAAAAAAAAAAAAAAAATTATTATATATAACTATATATTATATATATATATAACCCAAATCAGTGTCAGCTCAGGAAACACATAAGCTTCACATTAGAACCAATCCCAACAGAAGTTACCCAAATGCCTAAAGCTCAATGAAAGACTCAGGTAGATCTCCACCAAATACTAATACCCCTATTCAAGTCCTCTCTAATGAAGACCCCTTAGATATAACTCAGGATACAGATCTCAAAAGAACAACTATGAATATGATTAGAGAAATTAAGGAGTTGAGGGAATTTAAGGAGCTTATAAACAAGGAAGTCTGGAACCTAATAGAAGACAGGGATAAATTGAAAAAGGACAATGATGAATTGAATGAAATTCAATAAATTCAAAAGAGACAGGGATAAATTGAATGAAATTATAAAAGATATAGAAATATTGAAGAAAATTCAAGTTGAAATGAAAAAGAAATGGAACATTCCACAAACTTGGAAAGGATGGGAGAAACTCTATCTAAATAATAGAGTGGATGACGTAGAAAATAGAATATCAAGATTGGAAGACAATATGGAAGAACTGGATAAATCAAGTAAAGATTATGAAAAATTAAAAAAAAACCCACAAGAATGGAATAACCAGGAATTCTGGGATATTATGAAAAGACCAAACATATGAATTACAGGGATAGAAGAGGAAAAAAACTCACAGTATAATGATATGGTCCAGGTCTTTAACAAAATTTTAGAGGAAATTTTTCCCAAATTAAAGCAAGAGATACCTATACAATTATTAGAAGCATATAGAACACCAAGCAGACAGAACCAGAAAAGAAATTCTCCATGCCATATAATAGTAAAAACACAAGATGTTCAAAGCCAAGAAAGGATACTGAGGGCTACAAAAGAAAAACCAGTTACTTACAAAGGAAAACCTATCAGAATTACTGCTGATTTCTCAATCCAGACAATGAAAGCCAGAAGAGTTCGGTCTAAAATATTGCCAGTTCTAAAAGACTATAGGTGCCAGCCCAGAGTACTTTATCCAGCAAAAAATGTCTATTATAATTGAATGAGAAAGGAAAATGTTCCAAGCTATAAGTTGAAAGAATTCCTCTCCAATAAGCCATGCCTGCAGAGAATACTTCATGCAATACAAAGAGCAGAGGGCAGGGATGACTATAACCAATCAACACCAGAAAACAAATGATACTACCACTATGCAAATAAAAACCTAGGGTAAGAATGTACTAGAAGCCAGGCGTGATGGCACACACCTTTAGTCCTAGCACTTGGGAGGCAGGGGCAGGTGGGTGTTTATGAGTGCAAGGCCATCCTGGTCTACAGCGTGAGTTCCAGGACAGCTGGGGCTACAGGGAGACCCCGTCTCGAAAACATAAAAAAAGATAAATGAAATAAGATAAGTAGAGTCAGGGTCCCCCTGTAGTTCGAACTTCTCGCGAAGTCTCTCGAACTCACAGAGATCCACCTGCCTCAGCCTCCCTGAGCTGGGGTTACAGACGCTTTGCCACCACGTCCGGCGGAAAAAGCGAGCTGTAAAAGGTTACTTAACCTGAACAGAAGAGGAACAAGGTTATTGCGCAAGCAATTTGAATGGACCAGTCCAAGATGGGGGGAGCGGGGAAAACCACTCAGGGAGTCGAAGATGGTGGTGGGGGGAGCACTCGGGGGTGGGATGCACCTTTTTGCTGAGGTGAAGAGTCAGCTCAGCTGGACAATTTCATTGGCACAGAGGACTAAGGGTGAGGGGTCAAATTTGAGTTCTCCAAACTGCCAGTCTAGTTGTCATCAGCCCAAACTCAGGCATAAGAGTTTATGCTGAGAGAAGTACATTGGAGGGCTGGGCGTGGTGGCGCAGGGCTTTAGTCCCAACACTCAAGAGGCAGAGGCAGGCGGATCTCTGTGAGTTAAATAAAAAACGACAGAAAACATAAAAATAAGTCAAGAGAGACAGGGTCTCCGTGGAGTCATAACTACTGGGAACTGAGCATGTAAGAACAGGATGCTGTTGAACTCAGAGATCCTCTTGCCTCTGCCTCTCGAGTGCTTGGACTAAGGGAGTGTGCCACCACGGCCGAGCAGCGTCCAGCTGAAGAAATGTCTTTTCCAAGGTTATGTCTGAAAAAAAAAAAAAAAGTTACGTCTGTGTAACAGGAGAAAGGATTATTGAGCAGACAGTTGCAGGGGGCCATCCAAGATGACGGGCTTAGAAGCACATTTGAGGGCTAGGCATGCCCTTGGTCCCAGCGATCCCGAGGCAGAGGCAGGCCAGCTCTGTGAGTTTCAAGGCCAGCCAGGTCTACCGACTGAGTTCCAGGCCGGCTGAGGCTACAGGGAGACCCTGTCTCAAGGACAAAAAAGTACATTGGAGGGCTGGACAGGGTGGTACATGCCTTTAATCGCAGAACTAGGGGGAAAAGTAAAATAAATAAATGAATGGAGACAGGGTCTCCCTGTAGTCATAGGTGGCAGGGAACTGAGTGTGTAGACCAGATCCCTCTTGAACTCACAGAGATCCACCTCCCTCAGCCTCCTGAATGCTGTGTCTAAAGGAGTGTGCTACCACTCCCAGCTGATGCCAGGCTGACAAAAATGTTTTTGAAAGGTTACTTCTGTATAACAATAGAAAACATTATTGTGCAGGCAATCCCAGGGGGCCATCCAAGACCCCGGGTGGTGGGGTATGACATCAGTAGGGAGTGGGATCTGCCCCTTTATTGCTGACTTGAATGTGGTCAGCTCAGCATGAAAATTTCATTGGCAGAGAGTAACAAGAGGCAGGGTCTGATTTGGGTACTCCAAACTGGCATTATGTTAACCAACACCGAAACTCTTGTGCTTAGAGAAATACATATGAGGCCCCGGCATCGTGGCACGGGCTTTTATTCCAAACACTGAGGAACAAGAAAAAATAAATGAAAAGAGATTGAGAAGCAGGGCGTGGTGGTGCACGCCTTTAGTCCTAGCACTTGGGTGGCAGGGGTAGGCAGATCCTTGTGAGTTCAAGGCCAGCCTGGTCTACAGAGTGAGTTCCAGGACAGCTGGGGCTACAGGGAGACCCTGTCTCGAAAACATAAAAAATAAATAAATAAATAAATAAATAAATAAATAAATAAATTAAAAGAATTTGAGAAAGGGTCTCCCTGTAGTTCCGAGGAGCAGGAAGTGAGCACGTAAGACCTGAAGCGGTCTGGCACTGACAGAGATCCACCTGCCTCAGCCTCCCAGAGCTGGGGTTACAGACGCTTTGCCACCAAGCGGTGTGGTAGAAGGGAGTTCTAAAAGGTTACTTCGCCTTAATGGAAGAGAAAAAGGCTATTGCACAAGCAATTTGAATGGACCAGTCCAAGATGGGGGGAGCGGGGAAAACCACTAGGGAGTCCAAGATAGGGGGGGAACACTCGGGACTGGGATGCGCCTTTTTGCTGAGGTGAAGAGTCAGCTCAGCTGGAGAGTTTCATTGGCAGAGAGGAACAAGGGGGTGGGGTCTGATTTGGGTACTCCAGACTGGCATTATATTAACCAACACCCCAAACTCTTGTGCTTAGAGAAATACATTTGAGGCCCTGGCACCTTGGCACATGCCTTTATTGCAGGCACTGAGGAACAAGTAAAAATACGTTAAAAGACATTGGGAAGCAGGGCGTGATGGCGAAGACCTTTAGTCCTAGCACTTGGGAGGCAGGGGCAGGTGGGTGTTTATGAGTGCAAGGCCATCCTGGTCTACAGCGTGAGTTCCAGGACAGCTTGAGCTACAGGGAGACCTGTCTCAAAACAAACAAACAAACAAACAAAAAAACAAAGAATGTACTAGAAACCAAAATGTTTGGATGCAGTTTAATTCTCTTAACAACAGTTTTAAACATCAATGGATTGAAGGCTCCAATTAAGAGACATAGACTAGTAGAATGGATTAAGAAACAAAACCCATCTTTTTTTTTTCTTGACTCCAAGAAACTTACCTCATCTTTAAAAATAGATATTATCCCAAGGTGAAGGGAGGGTAAAAAATAATACAAGTAAATGGCACTAGGAAAGAAGGAGGAGTCACTATGTTAATACTAGATAAAATAGAATTCAAGGCCTTTAGTTGTGTTTTGTGGAGGGGATGTTTGATCACTAAGTGGAATATCTCTGGGGTGGATGGAAAGGCTTTTTGCTAGGCCTTATCTGGTACGTTTCTGAATATCTGGAATGATTTGGAGCCTGCCCTGGGACTTGTAGGTCTTTATTTTGTGGTGATGTGTTTGGGGGAACTGCCCCATTCATCTGGATGGATATAAATATTGCAAAGTTTAGTAGAAAATAATTGACTAAAGTACTTAAATGTTTCTAGAGTGGTAGCTGGGTGTGGTGGCACACGCCTTTAATCCTAGCACTTGGGAGGCAGGGGCATGTGGATCTTTGTGAGTTCACGGCCAGCCTGGTCTACAGAGTGAGTTCCAGGACAGCTGGGGCTACAGGGAGACCCCGTCTCGAAAAGACCAAAAAAAAAAAAAAATTGTTTCTAGAGTGGAATGGTATAAATAAGAAAGCCAGTTTACTGATGGTCTAGATGGGATTATAGCCACACAGGGTTGTGGTTGGTTTTTGGTCCATTCCTGGCTTCTACTGACTTCCAGTTGTAGATCTGGATTAAAGAGTCATAGACAAGTAATGGGTTACCTTTGACTACTGAAAGATAATTTTGGTTTCTGTCTATTATGCAAGTGTTACTTTTGATATCTGTTCTGCCCATTTCAAGATAACTTGACTCAAGAAAATCTAGGTTTATTTCCCTGAACTAACAGCATGCAGCCCAGAAGGAGACAGTTTGGATGGACTTGGTAAATAGTTTCAGTTTAATTCCAGTCAATAGGTATGTTCCCTATTATTGGAAAGCTACAAACCAGGATATAGGATTTGGGAAAGTAAAGAGAATACTTCTGTTTGTAGTAAATCTTTTCTAATTAAGATATGCCTAAAATTGTTTAAATATTTCTTATCGGCTTTGTCTGCTATCCTATGGTGTTAAATTTCTTTTGGTGAATGTTTGTGCAAGGCTTCTTAGGCTTTCCTTCAAGCTTTATCTAAATATAATACAGTAAAGTACCAGACTGGTATAACTTAACTTTTTTGGATACTTAATGCCCATACCAAAGGCCCATACCAATTTGGCCAAGATATTTAAGGGAAAATTTTGTTCCTTGCCCTCTGAGGTCAATTGGTCCCATAGGATTTTGTATGGGGGCATTTCTTAAAAATGTTCTACAATTGTGAGTCACCAGGTGTGGTGGTTTGAATGAGAGTGTCCCCCAATAGGCTTTGAGTATTCAGACATTTTGTCTCCGGTTGGTGGCGCTGTTCTTGGAGGTCTTCGAAGGTTTGGCTGTGCTGGAGGAAGTACGTCATTGGGGGCAGGCTTAGTGAGTTTAACAAGCCTTGTGGTCTCCAATCTCTCTCTCTCTGCTTCCTGTGCTCATTGTGAGATGTGACCCTCGGCTTGCTGCTCCAGCCCCAGCCACCATGCTTCCCGCCACAATGGAGTCTGATTCCCTGGGGCCGTAGGTCGTAAGCTCAAATAAACTCTTCCTTTTGATTCCCTGGGGCCATCGGTCATAAGCTCAAATAAACGCTTCCTTTTGTAAGTTCCCTTGGTCAGCATGGATTTGTCACAGCAACAGAAGAGTGACTAATACACCATGCTTCCTGTGCAGGGAGGTCTTGGAGATCCATTAACAGAACCCCAGCCAGTGTCCAGTCTTAAAGAGGAAGCTCAACATAAAGGAAAGTTGCCTTGTGCTCCAAAGGGAAGCCTGGTCTAGCAAGACCTGACCTTGTCCTAGGTAGATGGAACTGGTTAAGCATGGCCAGAAGGAGCCAGGCGCTCCCCCCCCAAAAAAAAAAACCTGAAAAGCAGATTCTGAGTCCAGACATCATGGCCAAATGAACATAAGGAGAAACCTAATAAATGGACACTTTGAAATCCCCGGTCAAGAAATTCTAATGGACTTTTAGGTTGGACATTGGAATTCACCCTGTTCTTACTTCTCCTGGTCCCCTGTCTAGATCATGTACTTAACTACTCCTGCCTTCATTTTGCTTTCAAGGGCACCAGTCAAGAATTTTTTGCCCTCTGTAGTTATGCTTGGGGGTCTTTTAGATTGACCCTCTGAGTGGGGGATACCCCAGTCACCACACCCAACGTCCCTTTTCAGCATGGAAGAAGTCAGAGTGTTCAGTGTTCTGATTCCCTTCTTGCAATTGGGGTTACCCTTTTCAGAGGGTAACATAACTAAACAGGAGCTAGAAATTAGCTAGGCAGTTTAGGGATGAGAACCCCCCCACCCAGATTAACCAGACACTTTTTCAGCTGAGAATTCAAGGCTTCCTATAATAGCCAGTAAACAAATATCCTTCTAGTAGCCCTGAAGAATAGGAAAAGAAGAAAGAAAAGAAAGAGAAGGGAAAAAAGAGAAGCACATACCAAACCCCACAGATTGATTCTTTATGTCACCAGAATAAGAAATGGAAATTCTGGGGCTGGAGAGATGGCTCAGTTATTAAGAGCACTGGTTGTTCCTACAGAAGACCCGGGTTCAAATCCCAGCACCCACATGGCAGCTAACAACTGTCTGTAACTCCATTTCCAGGGCATCTACCACCCTCTTCTGTCCTCCTCAGGCATTGCATGACATAGGTACACTTAAATATATGGAGACACATGAAATAAAGAAAAGAAAAAAAAGTTTATTACGTTTGCAGAAAATAAAGATAATCATTTTAAAAATAGAAATGGAAATCTCGCCTCTTTTTTGCTTTGTTTTGTTACTGGCATTTTGTATTGAAAAGAAAAAATAAAAATAATTATAGAATAAAAGTGGGAAAGAAATAAAAAGAATCCAAAGAAAATGAGAAAAAAGATATTGTTGGGGCTAGAGAGATGGCTCAGTGGTTAAGAGCGCCAACTGCTCTTGCAGAGGACCCGGGTTTGATTCCCAGCACCAACATGGCAGCTAAGAACCGTCTTTAACTCCAGTTCCAGGGGAATCCGACACCCTCTCTGACCTCTGTGGCATTGCACGACATGGGTGCACCAACCTACATGCAGGAAAAAGAAAAAAGAAAAAAGATATTGTGTATGATATATATATATATATATATATATATATTCAATTTTAAAAGAAGAAAAAAATCATCCTTCTGAATTGCCAAAGAGCCCGCCTAATTACATTCCCTTAGAAAGTCAGCAGGTCAGCCAGGGTCCTGGAAAATGAACTTGTGAATATTTTAGAAACAAGGCCACTACCCAGGGAACTAGACTACATCCTGGGTATGTTGGTCTCACTGAGCAGACATTCCATTATTCGATAAAAAGGAGCAATGCAGATGAATTGAATTAGATGAGCCAGCCGTCTCTGTAAAAATAGCAGCAGAGCTGGTACCACAAAATGGAAACATCTGGTTCTGGAGAAAGAGTTAAAGTAAATGAGATGTAGATTCACATGAATCAAGTAAGAAGTCTCTGTTCTGGTCCCCCAAGAGAGCTTGGGTCCTAGACTGTCCTCAAATGCCTGTGTTCCTATAGCTCCATACCCCCCCCCATCTGTTCCCTATCTCAGAAACCAGCTGGACCCTGAGGTCTTTCCAAACTCCATCAATCTGTGTATGAGTCAATAAATTTTAAAAATGGAGAAAATAGAAATAAAAAATGGAGAAACACTTAGAAAGTTAAATTTCATGACAAGAATCTCTTCTATAATCCATCTGAACATCCAGCAAAATAAAGGACTCACTTCAGCCTCCATATTGTGACATCATCACAGATGGTGGGCCTTCTAGCCCCCTGCCACCACCAGAGGATCTGTGCTTTTATTTTTCTTTTTTGGTCTTTTTGAGACAGGGTCTCCGTTTAGTCTCAGCTAGCCTAGAACTTGCTCTGTAGACAGGCTAGCCTTGAACTCACAGAGATCGGCCTGCCTCTGCCTCCCAAGTGCTAGGATTAAAGGCGAGGGCCACCATGCCTGGCTGGATCTGTGCTTTTGTGCTCTTATAATGTTGATTTTCAATCACGTGCAATTCTTGTTTCCAAACATTTCTTGGTTTCTACCTTCTAGGCAGGCTCACTCTTTCTGGGTCATTGGCCATCTGCTGGGATCATGTGATTAGTTCTAGCTGGTGAGTTGGTAGTGAAAATAATATGTATCATTTCTAAGCAAGCATATTTAGTTACCAAGGTGAGGCTCTTTAGGGCTCTCTCTCCCTTTGACATGATGATGCATGATATCCAAGATAGTGGCTCTTTGTCACTCTTGGTCCCTGAGTGACCAGAATAACTATACTGTCTGCTATCTTCTAAGGGACATGTGGCACGAGTAAGAACTTGGCTTCTTTTGTTACTGCAGCATGATCTAACTTATCCTTACTGATCTAATTGCTTCCTGTTAATATTTTTCTGATCTAATAGATTTATGGACTGTAGCTTGGAACTGTGGACTAGAACGCTTTCAGTTTGTTAACTATGATTTGTCACCTCTACAAAGAGTACTGTTCACAGCACATTCCTGAAACTGTTGTTGGTGTGGAATTCAATGTGACTGGCAGCTCAGCAGCTTTGCATTTGTAACAAGATAGAGGAAATATACTCATTCTACTTTAGTTTTTTTCCTTGGATATATGTGTATGGTATGTATGATGGTGTAAGTGTATGGTGTGTGTGCATGTGTGTATATGTTCATGTGTGAGAGTGCAGGCATGGGCATCCCATGGGCACATGTGGCGGTCAGAGGATACCCTCCAGTGTTGGTTCTCAGCTTCCACATGGTTTGAGGCTGGGTCACCTTGTTATTCTCATCTGCACACGGCACACAAGCTTCTGGAGAGTCTCCTGTCCCCCACTCACTGTGGTACTGCAGACACTACCACACGTGGCTTCATATGGGTTCTGAGAAGTGGAACGCAGACCCTCCTGACTGCACAGCAAGAGCTTCAACCACTGGCCGTCTCCCCAGCCTTCTGCTTAGGTTGTCATTGATTTGGTGGGTAGTGGTGGGTAGTGGAAATAATTGTTTTTATTTGCAAAGTATATTACAGTTTGGGGGGGGCTGGAGAGATGGCTGAACAGCGAGAGCTTTCTATTGGAGGACCCAGGTTCAGTTCCCAGCATTCACATGATAGCTAACAACCATCTGTAACTCCAGTTCCAGGGGATCCGACACCCTCTTTTGGCTTCTGCAGGCATTACATACACATGGTGCACTTACATGCAGGCAAAACACTCATACACATAAAGTAAAAATAAATAAATACATTTCTTACTCTTTATTTATATTTTTTATTTTTTTTATTTGTTTATTATTTTTTTTATTTCTGTATGTGTATCAATGTACTGTCTGCATGCCGGTTGGTGCACCCATGTTGTGCAATGCCGCAGAGGTCAGAAGAGTGTCTTGGATTCCCCTGGAACTGGAGTTCTCCTGGAATTGGAGTTTCAGATGGTTCTCGCCACCATGTGGGTGCTGGGGATCGAACCCAGGTCCTCTGTAAGAGCGGTCGGTGCTCTTAACCACTAGGCCATCTCTCCAGCCCCTGTTTATTATTTTTTAAGGGATTCACAATATAAGAGCACAGTTGTTTTCAGATCACATTAATGTTGCTCAGTTTGCCATACAATTGGGTAATTGAGTGCTAGCATCCACAGATGAGGGATACCATTCATCGTTTGTTTTTCTGGGACTGTATTACTTCACTCAACATGATATCTTCTAGCTCCAGCCATTTTCCTGCAAAGCTCATGATGTCATCTTTCTTTTTTTTCTTTTTTTTTTTTTTTTTGCAGTTCTTAGCTTCAGCCTTTAATGGCTGCACTATCCCTACAGCCCTATGTCATCTTTCTTTACCACTGCATAGAACTCCATTGTGTACATGTACCACATTTTCTCTATCCACTCCTCAGTTGAGGGGCACTTGGGTTGGTTCCAGCTCCTTGCTATTGTGAAGAGAGCTGTGCTTCAGGTGGTCCTGGGAAATCCCCATTTTTTAATTTTATTTTTATATGTATGAATGTACTGTCTGCATGCAGGTTGGTGCACCCATGTCACGCAATGCCATGGAGGTCAGAAAAGGGCATCAGATTCCCCTGGAACTGGAGTTAAAGATGGTTCTTACCTGCCATGTGGGTGCTGAGCATCAAATCCAGGTCCTCTGCAAGAGCAGTCGGTGCTCTTAACCACTGAGCCATTCCTTACTCTTAAAAGTGTGTTGGTCTGGTGAAATAGCCTAGTGGTTAAGAGCACCGACTGCTCTTGCAGAGGACCCGGGTTCGATTCCCAACATCCACATGGTGGCTGAGAATCGACTGTAACTCCAATTCCAGGAGAACTCCAGTTCCAGGGGAATCCGAGACCCTCTTCTGACCTCCATGGCATTGCACGACAAGGGTGCACAAAGCTACATGCAGACAGTACATTCATACACATACAAAAATAAATAAAATTTTTTTAAAAAGTATGTTGTAGCCGGGCATGGTGGTGCACGCCTTTAATCCTAGAACTTGGGAGGCAGAGGCAGGTGGATCTCTGTGAGTTCAAGGCCAGCCTGGTCTACAAAGTGAGTTCCAGGACAGCCAGGTCTACAGGGAGACCCTGTCTCAAAAAGAAACACACATGCAAAGTATGTTGTAGTTTGGAAAAGGCTATTGCACTAAGTACATTGCATCACTTATGAACTGTTTATGCTCTGAGGCAGATGGAATCAGCTCCATCTAGCAATGGAGGTGCTGGAGAGCCATGTGATTTATGGCAGTTCACAAGGTGATCAGTGAGCTCTGGCCCAGCTGGGATTCCTGTCTCTGGCTCTACATTTGGGATCAGTTCAGCGTTTCTGTTTTAAACAGAAAGCTCGCCTTGCTTTCTCCTGTTTTTATCCTGTTCCTACAAATAGGAAAGCACTTTTCCAACCAGTTCCTTCTCATTGTTGGCTTTTGCAATCTGGTGGCTCAGAAGGAAGTTCTGCTTTCTGATGTCCTCCACCATGTCTGTCCAGGTCAGTGGAGTTTCCATCCTCTGGGCTTCATAAACTAGAGGCCAGCTGTCTGGTGAACCCTGAGTTCCTGGCATCCTTCCTTGGTTGTCAGTTCTGGCCTCAGTGTTGTTTGGGGACACAGCCAGCCTTGTGCTACAATATCAGATGATCTGGGGTTTGCAAAGCAGCTCACCTCTGAACTGTAGAGACAGTTTACACAACAATATGGGGGGGGGGGTCCTGCTGGGCCTTGGGGCCCAAGCCTGTAAATACAGCTACTCAGGAGGCTGAGGCAGGAGAATCGCAACTCCCCTCAACAGCCTGGGCTATAGAGCAAGAGCAGCTCAAGGCCAGCTTGGGCCACTTAGAAAGAACTTGTCTCAAAATGAATGATGATAATAACATTATTTGTTATAACACTAGAGCACGGAAGCAGCTCAGTGGAAAAAGCACGTGCCTAGCATGTTTGATCCCAAGTTCCGAAGACCCCCCAAATACTCCAGATTCTCTCCCACAGGCTCCCAGGGAAGCCCTCTCCTCTCAAACTCTGTTTCCTTTTCCCTCCTTCTTGTTTGCCTTTTAAATCCTCACATGATTGGATTGATCCGCATCTTCTCCTTAAAGGACTCTCAATGAATGAAATTCTTCCATTTTCTGGGCCTGTAATTTCTGAGAGTTCAGTTGGATTGTGTGATGGTTGCTTTTAGTGGCAAGTGCCCACCAATTAGATTCCCCCGAGTAGGAGCCTCACCTGAAGAATTGTCCAGATGCCTTTCATCGGTATGGAATGAGGACCCATCTCACCTACGAGTGGCACTTCTGTCAGCCATCAAGGAGAAAAGGGGTGTGGCAGAAGGAACAGGTGGCTTCTGCTTGTTTGGCCTTCCCTCTCATGACTGAGTTGATTCATCCCATTGCTACTGGTGGTGATTCCTGCACTGATATCAGAGCCTGTGTGTCCGGGTTCTCTCCTCACAACTGAGGACCAAGGGCCTCTTTAGGAACCCCCCTGCCCAGGGTTTTTGGTATAAATTGACACTGTGAGGAACCAGCCCATGCACTGAGCAATTCCAGGGTCTGTATGTATCAGTACTATACTATCAGTATTATGTATGTATATACATATATGTATTATGTAATTCGTTCTATCTGTGTCGTTCTCCGACTCTCAGTGCGAGCTCTGACGCTAGATCTACAGAGAAGCTGAAACAATGAGGTACTCAGAAGCATGCAAAATAAATAAAAAGATACTAGTGAAGTACTATGACCATCATACCATGATGCTAGTATGTACATTCAGATAGTGTATATCATGAAGTACCTACTGTGTTAATTCCCGGGAGCTGCTCTGTGCAAGAGCACAACATCTTGCAGAGGACCAATCAGATCCCAGCACACACAATCAGAGACTGTCCACCTCTAACTACCAGTTTCCAGGAGGAGCACTGCAGGAACACACAGGCTTGTGCGGCGTGCATACAGGACTGTAACTTCGGACACTTGGGAGTGTTAAAAAAAATTGAAAATATAGATCACCTCAGAGAGGTCCCGTACAGAATTCCTCCGTGGATTTGATCTAGGCTGAACAATGGAGGAGGGACCTGCTATTGAGGAATGGGGTTTCCGCAGTTGTGAGTAACATGGGCGGGGAAGAGGAACGGAGAGTAAGGTGAGAGGGGGGCCATGAAAAGCTAGAAAGCAAGGGGGCAGGAACCCAGGAGTGAGGGGAGTAGTCCCGAGTCAACGTCACATGGGGCCGTGACTGCTGCAGGGCAATAAGATTTGGTTACAAAGAAAATACTAGAGCAATGTATAAAAGGAAGAGGCAAATACAAGGATCCAAAAAAAACCGAAAACCAATGAGGAGGGACAGGTAAAGTGGGGTTCAGAGGCGGTGAATCGAACAAAAATGGAAAAATTCCGTCACGAGTGGATAATTTGCGGAAAAATTGATCCAATTTTAATCACAACAAATTACGGCACTAAGAGAGCTAAACCCCCGGGAGGAGCGGCCGGGGGGTTTACAACGAAGGAGGGTTTTCGCCCAGTTTTAATCACAGCAATAGATGATAACAGGAGGCTTGTAGGCAATCTGAGGAGGCAATTACGACTAGGCTACATATTAGAAACCTGTCTCAAGAACCTAACAACAAAACAAAAAAGCCCACACACAGATGCGCTCCCGTGAGTGTTGATGATGCTCAAAGCCTTAAAATCAGCAAATGGAGTCTGTCAAGGTAGAAATCAAGGACCTCAGGCTGTGTTCCGATGTTGCCATAGAAGGTACACAGGCACACAGGCCTTTCCAGGAGAACAATAGACACCCCACCTCCCCTGTGGTCTTCTTCTCCTCTGCCTCTACACTTAGAGGCACTAGCTATATATGAGATTTGTGGGCCTGCCTGGTACCCATTTCCTTCCTGGAAGACCTGATGTGATCGGCTCTTTTGAAGAATATTCTCCTACTACAAAGGCTCTAACTCTGAGTTCTTATACTGAGAAGGACAAGCCTCCAGGGTGTCCTGGAGGACAAGGAAAGGGCTTGACCCTTTTGTTCTTCTCAAATCATCTTCTCAGACCTGGAAAATAACCAACCACAGCCACCTAAAGGGCAGCACAACACCTCCTCCTGCTTCTGTTATTCCATCCCAGGCTCCTGAGACCAGACTTAGGTCACAGAGTTCCCAACAGTAGTAGCTACAAATAAGCTTGCACAATGGAAGAAGCCTTGTAGTCTGAAGCACTGATCTCTGATTCACATGACCAGGTGATGTCCAACCATGTATCTTCATGGCTCTATGAAGCTTTTCATCATGGAATTTCACAGAAATTTGTCAAACCATATGACCCAGGCCTTTCTTCCCCATTAGACTAAGCTATACAAAATCAGAAATCATGCAATTTTCCTCCCAGAAAAGCACAGGCACTCAATAAATACTTATTGAGCTGATGAACTCATCTTCTTTACTGGCATAGCAAGAGAGAAGGGGCTTAAACTGTGGGAAAAATGATTAGCTGCTGGGTGTGGTGGTGACGCCTTTAATCCCAGCACTTTGAGGCAGAGGTAGGCGGATCTCTGTGAGTTCAAGGCCAGCCTGGTCTACAGAGCTAGTTCCAGGCCAGCTGGGACTAAAGGGAGACCCTATCTCAAAAAGACCTAAAAAAAAAAAAAAAAAAAAAGGATTAGCTTAGTGTTCCCTCCTAAGGCAGACTGCCTGGTTTTAAACCCTACCTCTGCAACTTCCTCCTTTCGACCAGGCCTTAAGCAAACGTATCGTCCCCGCCTCGTTTCTAGTTCTAAATTATTGCAGTAGTGCTGCCCACGAGAGCCTAGAGGAGTAAAACAGATGATGATAATACATGTAAAACAGATAGTACGTGTAAAACAGATAGTACATGTAAAACAGATAGTACATGTAATGCTGTGAGAGTCGTTCTGCCAAGTAAAACAGACAGTACATGTAATGTTGTATAAGTCGTGTCTGTCATAGTAAAATGATTAATAAATATAGCCACAACTACGGTCTTCTTGCAAAGGGTAGATGCATTAGACTTTTCTCATTGCTGAGAGAAAATACCTGACAAGATGTGCTGGGTGTGGTGGCACACGCCCTTTAATCCCAGCACTTGGGAGGGCAGAGGCAGACAGATCTTTTTGGAGTTTCAATCAAGGCCAGCCTGGTCTACAGAGTGAAGATCCAGGCCAGCTGGGGCTACAAGGGAACCCTGTCTCAAAAAATACCAAAAAAATAACAAAAGAAAAAAGAAAAAACTCAAGTATTTTATTTCGGCTCACAGTTTGGAGGGATAAAATCATGATTCGGAAGGTCTGGTGACAGGAGTGGCTCCCGCCACATCGGCAGGGCCTGTGGCTGCTTGCTAACTCGGGGCAGACCAGAGAAGCAGCAAGAAGGAACACTGGTGCTCAGCTGCTGTTTTTGTGTTTTCCTTTTTTTTTTTTTCCTCCATGTTCACTACTAGTCTTTTTTTCCTTCAGTTGGTCCTGTCTGGAAGTATTCCCACAGACACATCCAAAGGCGTGTGTTCCAGTTTGCTTTCTCTTCCTGAAATAAGCACCATGACCAAAAGCGACCAGAGGGAGGGGTTTCTTTCCCCTTCCTGTCCATCGCTGAGGAAACCAAGGCTGGAACTGAAGCAGAAACCATGGAAGAATGTCGCTGACTGGCTTGCGTCCTCAGGCTTGATCAGTTATGTTTCTTCCACAGCCCAGGCTCACACGCTCAGAGAAAGTACCACCACAGTGGGCTGGGTCCTCTTATATCAATTAAATCTAGAAAATGCCCCAAGCACCATGAGATAGAGGAAATACTCAGTTGAGGGGCCCCCTTCCCAGTTGTGACAAGCTAACAACCAAGATTAGCATTACTGTGCACTTTGCTAATGCGGGGGGTATACTAATCTAATCAGGTTAATAATCCAATAAAAAGTACCACTGTGGTGCCGGGCATGGTGGCACAATGCCTTTAATAATCCTAGCTCTTGGGAGCAGAGGCAAGCAGATCTTGGTGAGTTTCAAGGCCAGCCTGGTCTACAGAGTGAGTCCAGACAGGCTGGGGCCACAGGGAGACACTGTCTGAAAAAGAAAAAAAAAAAAAAAAAGTACCACTTGTGGATGGATAATTGAAGGGCAGCTTTGATTTTGTCTTTCAATGAAACAGGAAGAGAGATTTTTAATGACTACATTTACTTTGAGGGGGGTGGGGGGAAAGTTTTGAGAGTTGAGATTTTTTTTTTAAAAAGAGTCTTTAAGTAGAATATCAAAAGAAAGTCTGGCTGTAACTAGAGGCAAAACTATAAGACAAGGCAACCTGGTTCTCATCATGGTCAATGAGATGGTTGAAGGAAAATCGGATGAAATAGTAAGCCCTGTAGGGAATCCTACTGGAAGCCATAACCTGATGCACGGTGTACTAGGATCAGTAAGAGATTAAGTGGCATGAAAGCAATTGGGACTGGAATATTCAATAGATAGATATATACGAAAAACAATCCTGTAGTGATATCTCTTAAAGACTCACTCTGAAGAGGAGTCCAGTGGCAGTGGTTTAAAGTGAGTTTTGTGATGGCTTACCACTGGCACGTGTTATCCCAGTGAAGAAGAGGGCATGGGAGCCAACACCACATCAGAAGTTCCAAGTCCACAAGGACATGAAAAAAGGGAAGGTCATTACCGTGACAGGCAATCCAGAGACAAGGAGAACTGCTACCCCGACTGTGACCGCCAAAAAGAAAAGGATTCTCACTGGTACAAAGAGGCCGACCGTAAAGATCACCACTGGAAGAGGCATGAATCAGAAGTTAAACTGAGGGGAAGAGATGATGAGAGAAAGATAGGACAGAAGAAACACTACTCAAGAGAACAGAAGAAGACAGCAAGGAAGGCCAAAGCCATGACCAATGCATGAGAAACGGGGAGGAAGGAAGAGAAGAGCCAAGAAAAAGAAAGAGCATCTGAAAAGAAGGAAGCGAATGAAAGAACCTGTGACGACAGCCATTAAATAGACGAGAGGAGGGAAAGACAAGCAGTAAGTGTTTAGTCTTCGAAAGAAACCAAGACAGAAAGGAAAGCAGTCCGAAGGACCAGGAAAGATCCAATGGAGTGAAAAACACGGAGAAAGGAAAGAGAACAACATCAGAGAAACCCTCCAGTTCCGACGACATCACAGTGGGGACAAAAACAGAAAATCAAATAAAAAAGAGGAAAGGCAGGAAAAAAGGGCAAATGTAGACAGAGCACCTGAGGCAGGGAGCAGTTCAGCAAAGCGCACAGTGAGGACTCTGGACGTCAGCCAGAAACAGGTACTTGGCCAGGCAAATGGCACAGATTAATGCAAAGTCTTATACTGAGAAAGAAGATGATTAATGGCTGCCCCATCAGATCATGGAAGCTCAGAACATTGGAACAACACATGGAACTTGCTTTGTAAAGCATAAAAGAATTGCATTATTAACAGTGACTGGGAAAATTTTTTTTAATTATAATTTTTATGATTGTTTGTGCATTTCGTGACATCCATTGTCCATTCAGATCGGCATTTTTCCCTTTCTCGTCCCCCCCCCAAACACCCAACCCCACTATCCCAATCCATGTATTCTGGCCTCAATCCGTCTGCATCTTTCAGGTTTTTTTTTTTTTTTTTTTTTTTTTCTTCTTTTCATTTATTAGCTATAAGTGACATAATTATAGAGCATCCGTCCATCTGTGCAACACCAATCTGACAAAGACCTTTGTGCCCATACACCCCCACAGTCCACCACCATTCAGTGGGGGGGGGTGGTGACAGGTTGTTTGTTCCCCACACACAGTGGATCAACTGAGTGTCCAGACTATCGCGCGTTAGTTCACCTCCCAAGGCCAATCGCAGCCTTTTACATTCTACCACACGACCCCTCATCCTCCCTCAAAAGATTTTTCCCTAGGCTTAGAAAAGGGGGCACAGGTGGAATAGAAAGTAAAACTGTCCCTTCCGTCCTCCTTATCCTCTGGAGCTGTTGACTTGGGATTCTGGCCAATTTCCCTATTGGAGATCTGCCGCACATGGCAAGTGTACAAGATGGCCTCTGGAAATGCCAGAGAAAGTGAGTTTTACCAAGGGCCACTAAACCCAATAAAGCAAAAATCGGTCCAGCCTGAGTCAAGCAGTGCACTCCACCTCCAATTCAAGTACCAAAAAAAGCGCACCACTACACCCTCACTGCCCTGGAAATACTGTGCAGCAGAGCACCAATGTGCCGTAGTTACACCAATCTAATTGGCTATTGGCTCTCCTCCTTGGGAAGGAATAACCCATGGCTGATAAGCGGCACAAGCCTACCTGCTCTACAGGTGTAGGTAGATGTTATAAGAACCACAGTAAAGCCCTGTCATATTTACAGGGGGTGAAAAAAATGTCAATTCCAATGGATTAATATATCATCCAACATATGTGGTCTAGGCCAAAGTAACCATACCATAACTATTAGTAGCTGCTTAACTTAACCTATAATATCTAATTGCTTGTGCTTTCATTTAGAAGATCGAAGTATTACCCTGAAAAAAAACTTTCAGCCCATGAAGGGAAATATTTTAAAAGTGTATGTTTATTCGGTTTAAAAAGGCAGTTTGTCCTTGCATTCCTATATGCGTGGCTGGATTGGAAACCGTATTTCCATATGATAGAAACACTTGCCTTCTTTTGTTTAAAGAAAATGTAACCATGACAGATACAAAAAAATCTTTCATAGCTACTTGTGCAGGCGACTTGGATTCATTAAACCAATTAAAAAAACCAAAACAACTCTTCGGAGGAAAAACAAAAAATGTGCGTTGGTTAATATTGTCAACAAACATGACAAGACCTAGACATCACCTGGGAACTGAGACTTTGCCTTGAGGGGTTCATATGGCATTGGGATTACTGATGGTAGGAAGCAGATCCTTCCCTAGCAGAAAGTGAGCTGAACAGAAGCCCCATTGGTCACTCTGCCTGACCATGAATGCAGTGTGCTGTTGAGCCTCAAGCTGCTGACCTCCATGACTTATACTTACTCCATCCCTGATGGACTGTACCTATGAACTGTAAGCCAAAATAGACCTTATCTCCCAAGTTAGTTTTTTGGTAGGGTTATTTTATCACAGCAAGAGAGGAAAAGGTAACCTAAAGTACCAAAAGGGCAGGGCTTTGGATGGAGCAAGAAGAACGTAGGCTTACATCCCAAGAAGATACCATTGCTTGCCAATCTAACTTGGACATATGGCATTAACCCTTCTGGGTTTCCGGCTTATTCTTCACCTATAAAATAGGAAGGCGAAACCAGGACACCAGTTTTTCCAGAGGTAGTTGCAAAGGTTGCTTCAAAATAGCAGTTTACTAACACTCCATGGTAACAAAAGAATAAGTACCCTAAGGCCTGTGGAATAAATGGCCACCCACCATTAGAGACTGATAAAGTTACCCTGTCTTTCCCAGGGGTAAGAATAGCCCACATAAGTTCACAGAGAACTTTGTAAGTTGGAGGCTGGTGGTGGTTAATAATAAAAAATGTGAATAGATGTTGAGGTCTAATTAAAAACATCACGAGGTTGTGTATACAAAATAGATCGCTTAGCCGTAGACCTGTGGGCTATTTGTTTTTGTTTGGAAGAGCAAATATACATGAGAGCTGGTTCACGGTTTGGTAAGGACATAGAAGGCCCAAATCAGAAGGCTTGTACAAGAAAGCTCAGGAAGAGGGTGGAGGGATGACCCTTCAGTGTATAGATGTCATCTTTAGGTTGTGTGTGGAGCTAGCTTAGCCACCAGGTTGACCAGATGGCCCTGTCTCAAATGTCACTCCTACTTCTCCTCTGCCTGCTCATTCGAGATATCTGCTAGAAGCCTTTTAGGTCCCAGGGATGAATTAATTAGCTTATCCAGCTTAAACAGACGTGAATTCGTTCTAGCTTCTGATAACAGATTTCCAACTAGCAATGCAGATTCCCTGTGTACTGAGACAGAAGCTCTGGGGAGAGCACCTAGAAGGTCAGATTTTTAGAAATACCCCAGATGACACAGGCATACTGAAATTCTAGAACAGTTCTGTCATTGGGCTCTAAGATGCTTTCTAACAGCATCTGATTCTGTGGTTGTCTGATGGTAAAAACTCCTGAGCCCTGATAGCAGGTCAACTGGGCAAACAGTTTGATGGATGGATAGTGATCGGATAGATAGATAGATAGATAGATAGATAGAAGATAGATGCATTGCATACATACATGAATACACAATATAATACATATACAGTAGATACATGATGCATAGATAGAAGAAAAAATCACATAACATACATACACAGATAGACATCATACATAGATTGATTGATAGAGATTACATACCATACACTACACAGACTAATACAAAGATGCATAGATAGATAGATAGATGGATACTAGAGTAGATAGATAGATAGATTATGATAGATCAAGATAGATAGATAGATAGAGTTAACGCTACCTCTCCAGTTGTGGAAAGAATAGGAATCTCAGACCACAGCGGGTGGGGGGGGTGCAGGGCACCATCTTCCCTGGTTCCCAGGCTTACACCACACTCACAGCTGTATAAGGCTGTCGCTGGATTCAGGGTGTATACAGCGACCACTATCTACTCATTTTCACTTGGTCTTTTGCTTTTTTTAAAGTCACCTGTCTTTCCCAGGGGCCTTGATTCCCTGTAGAGGGCCTTAGTCGGCTTTTGCCCACTATAAATAGCTCAGATAATTAACATATAAAAGAATAAAAAAAAACATTTGTGTTTAGTGGCTCAGCTTAAGAGTTTCATTCATTTCGCCCAGAATGAGTGGCCTCATTGCTTTGGGTCTCTGTCAAGTATAGCATTTCATGGTAGGAGCATGGTAACAAAGCAAGCGTCCACATCCCTAAGTCTGGAAATAGAGATATTGGAAAAGAGCCTCCAGGTGTCCTGGAGTGATCAAGCGAAAGGGCCTGCACCCTTTTGTTCTTCCAACAGATCACTCTCTCTCAGACTCCTGGTCAACACATAACACAAACACATCAGCCACCTTCACAACGCAGCACTCAAACCTCCTCCTGCTTCGTGTTATTCCCCATCCCAGGCTCTGCTGAGACCAGACTTATGGACAGAAGGTTTCCTAGCCTGCCAACAGTAGTAGCTACAAATAAGCTTGCACAATGGAAGAAGCCTTGTAGTCTGAAGCACTGATCTCTGATTCACTACTGCAACCACTGGTGATGTGCCAACCATAGTATCTTCATGTACGCTCTTTGTAAGACTTCACTAGCATCATCATGGAATTCATTCCAGAAATTTTGTCCATAAAACCACTAATGATCCCCAGGCTTTTTCCCCATTAAGGACTGCTATACAAATCAGAACTCATGCAATTTTTCCCAGAAAAGGCACAGGCACTCAGAGTAAATACTTATGTGAGCGATGAACTCATCTATCTTTACTGGGTCCATTAGCAAGAGAGAAGGGGCTTAAACTTGTGGAAAAACATTGATGTACGCTGGCTGGTGTGTTGGTGGTACGCCGTGTTAATCCCAGCACTGTAGGGATGGCAGAGGTCAGCGCAGGATCTCTGTGAGGTGTCAGGCCAGCTTGGTCACAGAGTCTAGTCCTAGGACCAGCTGGGACAAGGGAAGACCACTCTACTTCTTAAAAAGACCTAAAAAACAAAAAAAAATACAAATAAAGGATTAGTCTTAGTGTCTCCTCTCTCTAAGGCAGGACGCCGGTTTTAAACCCTACCTCTGCAACTTCCTCCTTTCGACCGGGCCTTAAGCAAACGTATCGTCCCCGCCTCGTTTCTAGTTCTAAATTATTGCAGTAGTGCTGCCCACGAGAGCCTAGAGGAGTAAAACAGATGATGATAATACATGTAAAACAGATAGTACAGTGTAAAACAGATAGTACATGTAAAACGATAGTACCATGTAATGCTGGAGAGTCGTTCTGCCAAAGTAAAACAGTACATACAGTAATGTTGTTAGCGTCGTTCTTCAATATAAATCTTAATTTAATAATCATTACCAATTACAGTACTTCTTTGCACAAAGGCTACGTATGCATCTAGGCACTATTGCTCATGCTGGGAGTGAGAATAATACCATGGAACAAAGATGTGCTATGGGTGTTGGTGGCAGCACGCTTTTATCGCCAGCACTCTTGGGAGGTCCAGAGAAGGCAGACGTTCTGTGAAGATTTCGAAAGGCCCCGCTATCTACAGATGTGAGATCACAGGCCAGCTGAGGGCTACAAGGAGACTCCCTGTCTCAAAAAAACGCTACCAAATCATAAACAAAAGAATATAGAAAAAAACTTCAATAAGTATAATTATTTGGCTCACAGTGTTGGAGGGAAAAATCAATGATGCGGAGGTCTAGTAATGGCAGGACATGGAGTGGGGCTCCCGCTCATAATTCGAGCACCAGGTCGCTGTGAGCAGCTGTGCTCACATGCTGGGTCAGCCACCAAGGAAGAGGCAAGATGGACAACTGTGGTGTCAGCTAAGACGTTTTTGTGTTTTCCTTTTTTTTTTTTCCTCATTGTACAACATCTATGTGTCTTTTTCCACTTCAGGTGGTCCTGTCTGAGAAAGTATTCCCCACAGACACTCCAAAGGCGGTGTTCCAGTTTTGCTTACTCGTTCCTAGAATAAGCACCATGACCAAAACCGGCCAGTAGGAGAGGGGTTTCTTTCCCACTCCTGTCACTCTGCTGAGGACAAACCCAAGGCTGGGACCTGAAGTCAGGACCATGTGAAGAATGTCATCGCTGAACTGGCTTGCGCCCAGGCTTGCAATCAGTTAGCTCTATCAAGCCGAACAGTCCCACTTGGCTCAACGCTCAGAAAAGTACCACACAACACATGTGGCTGCATGGTCGTTCCTCTATTCTACACTTAGTAACTAGAAAATTCCCAGAGAGCCAATGAGATAATAGGACCAATACTCAGTTGGACGGGGGCCCTCCTTCCCAGTTGGTGAACAAGTCTTAACAAACGCAACGGATTTAGCATTATTACTCGTGACTACTACATATGGACGAATGACGGAAGGAAAGGATTGCGGAGGGAACCTGATATACTAATCTAATCAGGTTAATAATCAATAAAAAGTTACCACTGTGGTGCCGTGGCATGGTGGCCACCATGGAACCTTTACATCCTAGCTTCTAGGGAGACAGGCAGAGGCAAGCGGATCTTTGGAGCGTTTCTCAGGACCAGCCTGGTCATAACAGAGTTGAGTTCCAGGACAGTCTGGAGGCCCTAGGGGAGGACTCTGATCTGGATAAAGACAAAAAAAAAAAAAAAAAAGTACCACTGTGATGGATAATTGAAAGGGCAGCTTTGATTTTGTCTTTCAATGAAACAGGAAGAGAGATTTTTAATGACTTACATTTACTTGGGGGGTGGGGGGAAAGTTTTGCGAGTGAGGATTTTTTTTTTTAAAAAGAGTCTTTAAGTAGATTATCAAAAGAAAGTACTGGCTGTAACTAGAGGCAAAACTATAGACAAGGCAACCTGGTTCTCATCATGGTCAATGAGATGGTTGAAGGAATCTGAATAGAAGCCCTGGGAACCTCTCTACTGGAAGATACCTGATCACAGGTGACTAGGATCAGAAGAGATTAAGTGGCTTAACCATATTTGGGCTGGGAAATAATACCTATAGTATATACAGAAAGGAAACAAAGTCCTGTGTGATTCTACTTAAAGGACTCAGGACACCTTGCAAAGAAGGAGAGTCCAGTGCAGTGGTTAGAATTGTGATGGTTAACCACTCACGGTTAATCCAGTGAGAAAGGAGGGCATGGTGACAAGCACCACATCAGAAGTTCCAAGTCACAAGGACATGAAAAAAGGGAAGGTCATTACCGTGACAGGCAATCCAGAGACAAGGAGAACTGCTACCCCGACTGTGACCGCCAAAAAGAAAAGGATTCTCACTGGTACAAAGAGGCCGACCGTAAAGATCACCACTGGAAGAGGCATGAATCAGAAGTTAAACTGAGGGGAAGAGATGAGAGAGAAGATAGGACAGAAAGAAACACTACTAGGGGACACAGAGAGGGGAAAGTCAAAGGAAGCAAGCATTGACCAATGCACTGAGAAACGGGGGAGGGAAAGGAAGAGAAGGCCAAGACACAAAAAGAGCATCGGAAAGAGAAGGAAGGAATTGAAGGACTGTGAACAGCCAGCCATATAGAGAGAGATAGGGAAAGACAAGACAGTAATGTGTTAGTCATACTCGCAGAAAGAAACCAGACAGGAAAAGGAAAGTGCGGATCCAGAAGGACCAGGAAAGTGCGCAATGGAAGTGACACAAACAACGGAGAAGGAAAGAGAAACAACATCAAAGAAACCCTCCAGTTTCCGAGACATGTCACTTGGGACCAAGAACAAGAGATCATAATGGAAGAGGCAGGAAGGAATTGGGCAAATGAGACAAGCACCTGAGGGAGGGGCCTAGTTCACAAAGCCACCATGTGAGGTACTCTGGCAGAGATGGTTCAGCCAGAACAGGTACTTGGCCAGGCAAATGGCACAGATTAATGCAAAGTCTTATACTGAGAAAAAGATGATTACATTGGCTGCCCCATCAGATCATGAAGCTCAGAACCATGGAACACCTGGAAACTTGCTTTGTTGAAAGCATAAAAGATTTGCTAACAGTGACTGGGAAATAGATTGTTAATTTAAGTGATTTTAAAGGTATTAGGCTTTGTGCATTTCCGTTACATCATTTTCCAATTCGAATCAGGCATATTTCCCTTTCCCTTCCCCCCCAACCCCACCCCATTCCAGATCATGTATTTGCCATAAAACGTCCGCCATCTTTCAGGTTTTTTTTTTTTTTCAATTTTTTAGCGATAAGTGATAATCCATGAGTATAAGGATCCTTCATGCAAAACAAATCTACAGACTGTTGTGCCAAACCCCCACAGTCCCACCATTCAGTGGGGGGGGGTTGGTGACAGGTTGTTTGTTCAATCAAGTGATCAAATGAGTGTCCAGGACTACATAGCTGTAGTTTCACCGTTCACTCCAATCGCAGCCTTTACATTCTACCCCGCCCCCTCTCCGAAGATTATTCCCTCGGCTTAGAAAAGGGGCACAGGTGGATGAGAAGTAAAAATGTCCTCTCTCTCTGGAAGTGTTGACTTGGATTCTGGCCAATTCTATTGAGACCGCACATGCAAAAGTACAGATGGCCCTGGGGAATGCCAGAGAGTGTTGCAAAAGGCCACTAAACCAATTAAAGCAAATACGGGTCTCCCTGAGTTAAGCAAGAATCCACCGTCAGCACCATCTCCCACCTCACCCTGCCTGGGAATACTGTGGCAGCAGGAAAGGGAGGGCGGGCAGCCATGTGCCTGTATATCCAAATCTACTTGGCTATTGGCTCTTCCTTGGAGGAATAACCCAGGCTGATGCCACAAGCCTACCTTTCTCTCTACATGTTAGGAGATGTTATAAAAGCCACAGTACGTACCCTGTCATATTTACAGGGGGTGGAAAATGTAATTCCTGGATTAACATATCATCCAAACTATGTTTTAAACAGAAAGCTCGCCTTGCTTTCTCCTGTTTTTATCCTGTTCCTACAAATAGGAAAGCACTTTTCCAACCAGTTCCTTCTCATTGTTGGCTTTTGCAATCTGGTGGCTCAGAAGGAAGTTCTGCTTTCTGATGTCCTCCACCATGTCTGTCCAGGTCAGTGGAGTTTCCATCCTCTGGGCTTCATAAACTAGAGGCCAGCTGTCTGGTGAACCCTGAGTTCCTGGCATCCTTCCTTGGTTGTCAGTTCTGGCCTCAGTGTTGGGGACACAGCCAGCCTTGTGCTACAATATCAGATGATCTGGGGTTTGCAAAGCAGCTCACCTCTGAACTGTAGAGACAGTTTACACACTTAGAATGGGGGGGGGGTCCTGCTGGGCCTTGGGGCCCAAGCCTGTAAATACAGCTACTCAGGAGGCTGAGGCAGGAGAATCGCAACTCCTACACCAGCCTGGGCTATAGAGCAAGCTCAAGGCCAGCTTGGGCCACTTAGAAAGAACTTGTCTCAAAATGAAATGATGATAATAACAAGTTATTGTTATTAACACTAGAGCCAGGAAGCAGCTCAGTGGAAAAGCACGTGCCTAGCATGTTTGATCCCAAGTTCCGAAGACCCCCCAAATACTCCAGATTCTCTCCCACAGGCTCCCAGGGAAGCCCTCTCCTCTCAAACTCTGTTTCCTTTTCCCTCCTTCTTGCCTTTCCTTCTAAATGCATGATTGGATTGATCCGCATCTTCTCCTTAAAGGACTCTCAATGAATGAAATTCTTCCATTTTCTGGGCCTGTAATTTCTGAGAGTTCAGTTGGATTGTGTGATGGTTGCTTTTAGTGGCAAGTGCCCACCAATTAGATTCCCCCGAGTAGGAGCCTCACCTGAAGAATTGTCCAGATGCCTTTCATCGGTATGGAATGAGGACCCATCTCACCTACGAGTGGCACTTCTGTCAGCCATCAAGGAGAAAAGGGGTGTGGCAGAAGGAACAGGTGGCTTCTGCTTGTTTGGCCTTCCCTCTCATGACTGAGTTGATTCATCCCATTGCTACTGGTGGTGATTCCTGCACTGATATCAGAGCCTGTGTGTCCGGGTTCTATCCTCACAACTGAGGACCAAGGGCCTTTTTAGGAACCCCCCTGCCCAGGGTTTTTGGTATAAAAAATGTATGTATGTATGTATATATATGTATGTATGTATGTATATACATATATGTATATATGTATATTCGTTCTATCTGTTCTTCTCCTCTCAGGGAGCCTGACTAATACAGACTGAAACAAGAGGACTCAAACATCTTAGCAGGAAGCTGCCACCAATCAGAGTCTTCAGAAGTAATCAGAAGCACTGTCCTTTCCCAATTAACCTATCCCACCCCAAGGCTACTCTTCAGAAAGAAGCCAGGTGTGGCGGTACAGGACTGTAACTTCGGAACTTGGGAGGTGTGTTAGACAACCTCAGATGTCAACTTGACACAACTATATGGAGGGAGAGCCTCAGTTGAGGAATTTCCTCCATTGGACTGGCCTGTGGCCATGTCTGTGGGGCATTTTCTTGATTGTTGAGTGATGTGGGAGGGCCCAGCTCACTGTGGATGGGGTCGCCCCTGTGCAGGTGGTGCTTGGTTGTATAAGAAAGTAGGCTGGCCTAGCGGTTAAGAGCGCCGACCGCTCTTGCAGAGTACCCAGGTTCGATCCCCAGCACCCACATGGTGGCCGAGAGCCGTCTGAAACTCCAGTTTCAGGAGAGCTCCAGTTCCAGGGGAGTCTGACACCCTCTTCTGACCTCCGCGGCGTTGCACGTCATGGGTGCACAGACTTGCATGCAGACAATACATTCGTACACATATGGAAATAAATAAAATTAAAAAAAAAATTAAAAAAAAAAAGAAAGTAGGCTGAGTACAGGCTAGAAGAGGAAGCCCGTACCAGCATTCCTCCGTGGTTTGTGCTCCAGGCTCCTCCCCATGCTCCTCCTTTGGTTTCCCTTGATGATGGACTGCGAGCTTTAAACCCCCAAGTCCCTTTCCTCCTCACGTTGGTTTTCGCCAGTTTTAATCACAGCAATAGATGATAACAGGAGGCTTGTAGGCAAGAGGATGCCCATGAGTTGAGGCTTACCCTAGGCTACATAGTGAAAGCCTGTCTCAAGAAACCTAAAACAAAACAAAAGCCCACAGTGCAGCTCCCTGAGTGTGTGATGCTCAAAGCCTTCAAATCAGTCTGTAAAGGTAGAATATCAAGGACCTCAGGCTTGTTCCGATGTTGCCATAGAAGGTACACAGGCACACAGGCCTTTCCAGATAGAACAATAGACACCCCACCTCCCCTGTGGTCTTCTTCCTCCTCTGCCTCTACACTTAGAGGCACTAGCTATATATGAGATTTGTGGGCCTGCCTGGTACCCATTTCCTTCCTGGAAGACCTGATGTGATCGGCTCTTTTGAAGAATATTCTCCTACTACAAAGGCTCTAACTCTGAGTTCTTATACTGAGAAGGACAAGCCTCCAGGGTGTCCTGGAGGACAAGGAAAGGGCTTGACCCTTTTGTTCTTCTCAAATCATCTTCTCAGACCTGGAAAATAACCAACCACAGCCACCTAAAGGGCAGCACAACACCTCCTCCTGCTTCTGTTATTCCATCCCAGGCTCCTGAGACCAGACTTAGGTCACAGAGTTCCCAACAGTAGTAGCTACAAATAAGCTTGCACAATGGAAGAAGCCTTGTAGTCTGAAGCACTGATCTCTGATTCACATGACCAGGTGATGTCCAACCATGTATCTTCATGGCTCTATGAAGCTTTTCATCATGGAATTTCACAGAAATTTGTCAAACCATATGACCCAGGCCTTTCTTCCCCATTAGACTAAGCTATACAAAATCAGAAATCATGCAATTTTTCCCAGAAAAGCACAGGCACTCAATAAATACTTATTGAGCTGATGAACTCATCTTCTTTACTGGCATAGCAAGAGAGAAGGGGCTTAAACTGTGGGAAAAATGATTAGCTGCTGGGTGTGGTGGTGACGCCTTTAATCCCAGCACTTGGAAGGCAGAGGTAGGCGGATCTCTGTGAGTTCAAGGCCAGCCTGGTCTACAGAGCTAGTTCCAGGCCAGCTGGGACTAAAGGGAGACCCTATCTCAAAAAGACCTAAAAAAAAAAAAAAAAAAAAAGGATTAGCTTAGTGTTCCCTCCTAAGGCAGACTGCCTGGTTTTAAACCCTACCTCTGCAACTTCCTCCTTTCGACCGGGCCTTAAGCAAACGTATCGTCCCCGCCTCGTTTCTAGTTCTAAATTATTGCAGTAGTGCTGCCCACGAGAGCCTAGAGGAGTAAAACAGATGATGATAATACATGTAAAACAGATAGTACGTGTAAAACAGATAGTACATGTAAAACAGATAGTACATGTAATGCTGTGAGAGTCGTTCTGCCAAGTAAAACAGACAGTACATGTAATGTTGTTAGAGTCGTTCTGTCAAGTATAAATGCTTAATAAATATTAGCCAACTACGGTCTTCTTGCAAAGGGTAGATGCATTAGACTTTGCTCATTGCTGAGAGAAAATACCTGACAAGATGTGCTGGGTGTGGTGGCACACGCTTTTAATCCCAGCACTTGGGAGGCAGAGGCAGACAGATCTTTGTGAGTTTCAAGGCCAGCCTGGTCTACAGAGTGAGATCCAGGCCAGCTGGGGCTACAAGGAGACCCTGTCTCAAAAAATACCAAAAATAAACAAAAGAAAAAGAAAAAACTCAAGTATTTATTTCGGCTCACAGTTTGGAGGGAAAAATCATGATGCGGAAGGTCTGGTGACAGGAGTGGCTCCCGCTCACATCGGCAGGGCTGTGAGGCTGCTTGCTCACATCTGGGCAGACCAGGAAGCAGGCAAGAAGGAACACTGGTGCTCAGCTAGCTGTTTTTGTGTTTTCCTTTTTTTTTTTTCCTCCATGTTCACTACTAGTCTTTTTCCTTCAGTTGGTCCTGTCTGGAAGTATTCCCACAGACACATCCAAAGGCGTGTGTTCCAGTTTGCTTTCTCTTCCTGAAATAAGCACCATGACCAAAAGCGACCAGAGGGAGGGGTTTCTTTCCCCTTCCTGTCCATCGCTGAGGAAACCAAGGCTGGAACTGAAGCAGAGACCATGGAAGAATGTCGCTGACTGGCTTGCGTCCTCAGGCTTGATCAGTTATGTTTCTTCCACAGCCCAGGCTCACACGCTCAGAGAAAGTACCACCCACAGTGGGCTGGGTCCTCTTATATCAATTAGTAATCTAGAAAATGCCCCAAGCACCAATGAGATAGAGGAAATACTCAGTTGAGGGGCCCCCTTCCCAGTTGTGACAAGCTAACAACCAAGATTAGCATTACTGTGCACTTTGCTAATGCGGGGGGTATACTAATCTAATCAGGTTAATAATCCAATAAAAAGTACCACTGTGGTGCCGGGCATGGTGGCACATGCCTTTAATCCTAGCTCTTGGGAGGCAGAGGCAAGCAGATCTTTGTGAGTTTCAAGGCCAGCCTGGTCTACAGAGTGAGTTCCAGGACAGCTGGGGCCACAGGGAGACACTGTCTGGAAAAGACAAAAAAAAAAAAAAAAGTACCACTGTGATGGATAATTGAAAGGGCAGCTTTGATTTTGTCTTTCAATGAAACAGGAAGAGAGATTTTTAATGACTTACATTTACTTGGGGGGTGGGGGGAAAGTTTTGAGAGTTGAGATTTTTTTTTTTAAAAAGAGTCTTTAAGTAGAATTATCAAAAGAAAGTACTGGCTGTAACTAGAGGCAAAACTATAGACAAGGCAACCTGGTTCTCATCATGGTCAATGAGATGGTTGAAGGAATCTGAATAGAAGCCCTGGGAACCTCTCTACTGGAAGATACCTGATCACAGGTGACTAGGATCAGAAGAGATTAAGTGGCTAACCAATTTGGGGCTGGGAAATAATACCTATAGATATATACAGAAAGGAAACAAGTCCTGTGTGATTCTACTTAAAGACTCAGACACCTTGCAAAGAAGGAGAGTCCAGTGCAGTGGTTAGAATGTGTGATGGTTAACCACTCACGGTTATCCAGTGAAGAAAGAGGGCATGGTGCCAAGCACCACATCAGAAGTTCCAAGTCACAAGGACATGAAAAAAGGGAAGGTCATTACCGTGACAGGCAATCCAGAGACAAGGAGAACTGCTACCCCGACTGTGACCGCCAAAAAGAAAAGGATTCTCACTGGTACAAAGAGGCCGACCGTAAAGATCACCACTGGAAGAGGCATGAATCAGAAGTTAAACTGAGGGGAAGAGATGAGAGAGAAAGATAGGACAGAAGAAACACTACTCAAGAGAACAAGAGAGAGACAGGCAAGGAAGCAAGCATGACCAATGCACTGAGAAACGGGGAGGGAAGGAAGAGAAGAGCCAAGAAAAAGAAGAGCATCTGAAAAGAAGGAAGGAATGAAAGCTGTGACAGCAGCCATAAATAGAGAGAGAGGGAAAGACAAGCAGTAAGTGTTTAGTCTTCAGAAAGAAACCAAGACAGAAAGGAAAGCAGTCCGAAGGACCAGGAAAGATCCAATGGAGTGAAAAACACGGAGAAGGAAAGAGAACAACATCAAGAGAAACCCTCCAGTTCCGAGACATCACTGGGGACAAAACAGAATCATAGAGGAAAGGCAGGAAAAGGGCAAATGAGACAGAGCACCTGAGGCAGGGAGCTAGTTCACAAAGCCACAGTGAGGACTCTGCGATGTCAGCCAGAAACAGGTACTTGGCCAGGCAAATGGCACAGATTAATGCAAAGTCTTATACTGAGAAAGAAGATGATTAATGGCTGCCCCATCAGATCGATGGAAGCTCAGAACATTGGAACACCTGGAACTTGCTTTGTGAAAGCATAAAAGATTGCATTAACAGTGACTGGGAAATATTTTTTAATTTAATTTTTATTGATGGTTTGTGCATTTCGTACATCATTTTCCAATTCAGATCAGGCATATTTCCCTTTCCCTTCCCCCCCAACCCCACCCCATTCCAGATCATGTATTCTGCCATAACCGTCCTGCATCTTTCAGGTTTTTTTTTTTTTTTCATTTTTTAGCTATAAGTGATAATCCATGAGTATAAGCATCCTTCGTGCAAAACCAATCTACAGACTGTTGTGCCAAACCCCCACAGTCCCACCATTCAGTGGGGGGGGGTGACAGGTTGTTTGTTCAATCAAGTTGATCAAATGAGTGTCCAGACTACATACGCTGTAGTTTTCCACCGTTCACTCCAATCGCAGCCTTTACATTCTACCCCGCCCCCTCTTCCGAAGATTATTCCCTCAGGCTTAGAAAAGGGGCACAGGTGGATGAGAAGTAAAAACTGTCCTCTCTCTCTGGAGCTGTTGACTTGGATTCTGGCCAATTCTATTGAGACCTGCACATGCAATGTACAGATGGCCTCTGGAATGCCAGAGAGTGTTAACAAGGCCACTAAACCAATAAAGCAAATACGGGTCTCCCTGAGTCAAGCAAGACTCCACCGTCAGCACCAGCTCACACCTCACCTGCCTGGAATACTGTGGCAGCAGAGGGCAGCCATGTGCCTGTATATCCAAATCTAATTGGCTATTGGCTCTCTCCTTGGAGGAATAACCCATGGCTGATGCCACAAGCCTACTCCTCTACAGTAGGAGATGTTATAAAGCCACAGTAAGACCCTGTCATATTTATCAGGGGTGAAAATGTAATTCATGGATTAACATATCATCCAAACATAGTGTCTAGCCAAAGTAACCTACCATAACTATTAGTGCTGCTTAAATACCTATATATCTAATTGCTTGTGCTTCATTAGTAGGATCGAAAGGTTACTCCTGAACAAACTGTCAGCCCATGAAAGGGAAATATTTTTTAAAAGTGTATTTTATTCAGGTTTAAGTGCAAGTTGGTCCTTGCATCTTAGATGCGTGGCTGGATTGAAACAGTATTTCCTTACTGATAACACTTTCTTGGTTAACCATATGAAGATGTTACATCTTTCTATAGATACTTTGTGAGGAGAATTGGATTCATTACAACCATTAAAACCAAACAACTCTTCGGGGAAAAAAAATGTGCGTTGGTTAATATTGTCAACATGACAAGACCTAGAATCACCTGGGAAAATGAGACTTTGCCTATGAGGGGTCATATGGATTGGGATTACTGAGGTAGGAAGCAGACCTTCCCTAGCAGAAAGTGAGCTGAACAGAAGCATTGGTCACTCTCCTGACCATGAATGCAGTGTGCAGTTGCCTCAAGCTCTGACCTCCATGACTTACTTCCCATGATGGACTGTACCTATGAACTGTAAGCCAAAATAGACCTTATCTCCCTTAAGTGTTTTGGTCAGGGTTTATCACAGCAAGAGGAAAGGTAACTAATACCAAAGGGCATAGGCTTTGGAGCAAGAAGACGTAGGCTTACATCCCAAGAAGTCCATTGCTTGCCATCTAACTTGGACATATTGGCTTAACCCTTCTGGGTTTCGGCTTCTTCACCTATAAAATAGGAACGAAACCAGGACACCAGTTTTCCAGAGGTATTGCAAAGGTTGCTTGCAAAATAGCAGTTTACTAACACTCCATGGTACAAGAATAAGCCCTAAGGTCTGTGATAATGCCCCACCATTAGAGACTGATAAAGTTACCCTGTCTTTCCCAGGGGTAAGAATAGCCCACATAAGTTCACAGAGAACTTTGTAAGTTGGAGGCTGTGTGGTTATTAATGTGAATGTGTTAGGTCTAATTAAAAACATCACGAGTTTGTAATACAAAATAGATCTCTAGCCAGTAGACCTGTGGCTTTTGTTTGTTTTGGAAGGAGCAATACATGAGAGCTGGTTCACGGTTTGGTAAGGACATAGAAGGCCCAAATCAGAAGGCTTGTACAAGAAAGCTCAGGAAGAGGGTGGAGGGATGACCCTTCAGTGTATAGATGTCATCTTTAGGTTGTGTGTGGAGCTAGCTTAGCCACCAGGTTGACCAGATGGCCCTGTCTCAAATGTCACTCTACTTCCTTTGCTCTTCCAGAATCTGCTAGAGCCTTTAGGTCCCAGGGATGAATTAGCTTATCCAGCTTAAACAGACGTGAATTCGTTCTAGCTTCTGATAACAGATTTCCAACTAGCAATGCAGATTCCCTGTGTACTGAGACAGAAGCTCTGGGGAGAGCACCTAGAAGGTCAGATTTTTAGAAATACCCCAGATGACACAGGCATACTGAAATTCTAGAACAGTTCTGTCATTGGGCTCTAAGATGCTTTCTAACAGCATCTGATTCTGTGGTTGTCTGATGGTAAAAACTCCTGAGCCCTGATAGCAGGTCAACTGGGCACAGTTTGATAGAAGATAGTGATAGATAGATAGAATGATAGATAGATAGATAGATAGATGTGAACATATCATACATGATACAAACATACATACATATACAGATAGATACATAGATGCATAGATAGATAGATAAATACATAAATACATACACAGATAGATACATACATAGATTGTTGATAGATAGATACATACATACATCAAGAGATACATAGATGCAGATAGAAGATAGATGATAGATCAGATAGATAGATAGATAGATAGATGATAGATAGATAGATAGATAGATAGATAGATGAGAGTTAAAGCTACCTCTCAGTTGTGGAAGAATAGGAATCTCAGACCACGCGGGTGGGGGGGGTGCAGGGCACCATCTTCCCTGGTTCCCAGGCTTACACCACACTCACAGCTGTATAAGGCTGTCGCTGGATTCAGGGTGTATACAGCGACCACTATCTACTCATTTTCACTTGTCTTTTGCTTAAAGTCACCCTGTCTTTCCCAGGGGCCTTGATTCCTCTGTAGAGGGCCTTAGTCGGCTCTTTGCCACTATAATAGCTCAGATAATTAACATAAAAAGAAAAAAAAAACATTTGTTTTGGCTCAGAGTTAAGAGTTTTCAGCCCAAGAATGAGTGGCCTCATTGCTTTGGGTCTCTGTCAAGTATAGCATTTCATGGTAGGAGCATGTAACAAAGCAAGCTGTCCACATCCTAAGTCTGGAAATAGAGATATTGGAAAAGACTAAAGTCCTGCAGTGCCCTTAAAGGCACATATCCAGTGGTTTAAGAATGTCTCATTAAGCCTCACCTCCTAAGGTTTCTCTCACTTCCCAATTGTGCCACCCTGGGACCAAGTCTTTAACACATGGAGCCTGTATCCTAACCATAGAATCAGAATGTGAAAGGGGATGAGAGAGTCTATCTGTACTCCAATAAGCTAGCAATTCTCCAGCAAACGAAAACATGACATTATAGCACATTTGACTTCACCTCCCATGTTGTTATGGATTTGATTTTAAATATCCCCCCAAACCTTTGTAGTGAAGAAATGGGGGGGGGGGGGGCTGGGAGAGATGGCCTAGTGGTTAAGAGCGCCGACCGCCTCTTGCAGAGGCCCCGGTTCGATCCCAGCACCACATGGCGGCCGAGAGCCGTCTGAAACTCCAATTCCAGGAGAACTCCAGCTCCAGGGGAATCTGAACCCTCTTCTGACCTCCGTGGCATTGCGACACGAGTGCACAGACCTGCAGCAGACAATACATTGATACACATAACAGAAATAAATAAAATAAATAAAATAAATTAAAAAAAAAAAGAATGGGATTTCCTGGAGGTGATTGGGTACATGAGGGACCTAATCTCACAAGTAAAGTCATAGCTTGGTAGGTTACTGAGACTGTGGCCTTTAAGAGGTGAGGCCTAGGTGCAGAAAGCAGGCTAATTAGGTGTATGTCCTTAAGGAGATAGTCCTTCATCTCTCTGCTTCCTGACCCTCATCCTCTAAGCAGCTTTCCTCCCATTATGTGGTACTGCCTGGCCGTAGGCCTAAAATCACAGGATTGAGCAATTGTGAGATGAAACCATGATATCAAGCATTTCATCAAGTATTTGTCACTGTGTGGAAAGCTGACACTGTCCAACTTGCTTCCATAATGTACTGGAACACTTTGTGTTTCTATGGTAGTAGCAGCACGTTGCTAGGCTGCCATTCAAGTGAGGAAAACGTGCTTGCTCTAATCCGCTGTGGCCAGCAAGGCCCAATGAACTTGGCTGCGAATGGGGACCCTTGCCCTCAAGGAGACCAGCCATAGATAGGCACGGTAAGAGCTGAGTAAAGCTATGTTGGGGGACACAAGCAGCTGTGACGAGGTCAGCAGAGAGGAGGGGGAAATGGTACCAGGGTAGAGAAGCTGACTGAGAAGGGGAAGCCTCCTCAGTAGATCCTCTTCCCTGACTGCTGCCTCAGACACACACAGGCCATAGTCACCAGCTCTCTGAAAACACCACCTTTTCGTCAGCTCAGTCCTCCCTTGCCCTTCAGCTCCTTCATGTGAAAGTAACACCAGTTCCAAATTCCTAACATTGTTGTTCAAAGCCTGTCCTAACTCGTCTCCCCCAAAACACAGCAATTTTCTAAGCTGTTCTCAATGGCTCATAAACCTTTGGAACCCGCAGCGGTTCCTGTGTGCTTACCTCCAGGCCTTTGTTCTGCGATCTCTCCTTCTATCTCTCCTTCTAAGCTCTGACTTGGTCTTCCCTCCACGCTGAGGTGGCTTTCTCCTTCAAACATGCATCATCACTGCTCTGCCCCGATCCCTGGCCTACTCCACCTCCAGCCTCTATAGAGCTCTTACAGACCACCGATGAGGATAGATACAGTCTGTAGTCAGAGTATATGAGATCAAATCCAGTTCAATCAATCAATTGTAGTGGTGAGGGCTGGAGCACGCTGTTACAGCCGATTCAGTGTCATTGGTTCTACAACATGGCAGGGTTATCTCAGTAATTTGGGGATAATGGATGTGAAATGTCTGAAGGTATATACATGGTATACGCTAAAATAGGTGCTCCAGAGAGTGGAAGCCAAAGTACAGCAGGACTTAAATTCTACAATCTCTCCACATCGATGTATCTTGGACTCTTCACTCTACCCCACCTCCAGCCCCCAGCACTTAGCACTCTGCTGTATATTTTTTAATTTTTATTTATCTATTTTATTTTATGTGCATGAGTGTATTGCACATAGCAGTCTTGATTTAAAGGCTGCAACTTTGCTGAGCTGCCTGGGACTTAGGGCAGCTTGCTAAAGGAAATTGCTTGGTTGTCAAAACACACCCCAGTTTTTCCTGTCGGGGGCGGGGGGTGTCAGCCAACATCTTGGAGAATAGCAGACCAAGCTCTTGGGAGTTCAGGGCTGTTAAATGATTTGTAAATGTCACGTAGGCCGAAAGGGTAGATGCCGGTGGCAGCTGGAAGTCACTTCTATCTCAAGGCAATGGAAACTGGCGACATCGCCAGTTCTCTCCTGCAGCCCTATGATTTTGAATCATCAACAGTCAAAATGATTCTAAATCTGCTTCTTCTAACATATCAATAACAAAACCTCTACCCCCTTCCCCCTTTCCTCTCCGTCTCTTCCTTTGACCCAGAATGTCCGTGCCTCCTTACTCTGCCCAGGTAGACCTTCCCCCTGCTGTGACTGATTCAACTACTCAGCTAACAAGCATTTATCATATTCCACTGCATGGCCAGAACTTGGTGGACAGCCAAGAAAGATAACAGAAGAAAAGTTGGCCTCTGTCCTCAAGGATTAACCGAAAATCAAGTTGTTTAGATGGATCTGTTCCACCCAAAGTCAGCTCCTGCTGGCCTTCATTCTGTTGTCAATCAACAAACATTTATGAAACACCACCGTGTGCCAGGAACACAGAGAACAAGGTCCAGTCCATGGCAATTATAGTCTATGAGGAGAAAGGCAAAAGAAATGAAACAACATGTCAGTTCAGAGATGGGAAATGACCGGAAGGAAAGAGAAAAGGAGTGGAGCAAGAGAGGAGGTGGAGCACGGTATGGAAGTTGAGAGGGCTGGAGGAAAGAGAAGCCTGTCAAAATGGGCATGAGATCAATGAAGAGATGACTCCCTTCTAGTAGAGAGCTTGCCATGAGCTTCAGAGACCTCACGGGATCCAGAAATGCATGCAGAGATGGATGCTGCCCCTGAAGTGTGCTCGTCTCTTGCTCAAGGGCAAAGCCTATGCTTTCATCATAGCGTGCCTGATACATAGCAGGTACTGAATGAATGAATGAATGAATGAATGANGCTCCCCAACTGTAAATTGGAGACAACTATTGTAGAGGTAATCTCTTATAAAACCGGTAAAACTGCTTTCTTTAATTGACTACTAGACATGGGAACTGTGGAAGGGATTACTCTCTGTTCAGAACCAAATATAATACTAAAGTCCTAGGGCTATGCACTCAGGCAAAATATATTAATACAGGAGCTCTGACATCAGCAATGGATTGTTCTACCAGGTGGATGTTGGCCAGGGGATCCAAGGCCCCACAAAAGGTAAGGGCTCCTTGCCTCTAAGTTGGGATACCTACAGGAGGAGAGGCAATAAGACCCTGCTGCCGAAGACCTGACGTTAACATGGGAGGGATGTATTGAGACCACACATGCAAGTGTACAGATGGCCTCTGGAATGCCAGAGAGTGTTACCAAAGGCCACTAAACCAATAAAGCAAATATGGGTCTCCCTGAGTCAAGCAAGACTCCACCGTCAGCACCAGCTACACCTCACCTGCCTGGAAATACTGTGCAGCAGAGGCAGCCATGTGCCTGTATATCCCAAATCTAATTGGCTGTTGGCTCTCTCCTTGGAGGAATAACCCATGGCTGATGCCACAAGCCTACATCCTCTACAGGTTAGGAGATGTCATAAGCCACAGTAAGACCCTGTTATATTTATCAGGGGGTAAAAATATAATTCATGAATTAACATATCATCCAAACATATGTGTCTATGCCAAAGTAACCTACCATAACTATTAGTGCTGCTTAAATACCTATATATCTAATTGCTTGTGCTTCATTAGTAGGATCGAAAGGTTACTCCTGAACAAACTGTCAGCCCATGAAAGGGAAATATTTTTTAAAAGTGTATTTTATTCAGGTTTAAGTGCAAGTTGGTCCTTGCATCTTAGATGCGTGGCTGGATTGAAACAGTATTTCCTTACTGATAACACTTTCTTGGTTAACCATATGAAGATGTTACATCTTTCTATAGATACTTTGTGAGGAGAATTGGATTCATTACAACCATTAAAACCAAACAACTCTTCGGGGAAAAAAAATGTGCGTTGGTTAATATTGTCAACATGACAAGACCTAGAATCACCTGGAAAATGAGACTTTGCCTATGAGGGGTCATATGGATTGGGATTACTGAGGTAGGAAGCAGACCTTCCCTAGCAGAAAGTGAGCTGAACAGAAGCATTGGTCACTCTCCTGACCATGAATGCAGTGTGCTGTTGCCTCAAGCTCTGACCTCCATGACTTACTTCCCATGATGGACTGTACCTATGAACTGTAAGCCAAAATAGACCTTATCTCCCTTAAGTTGTTTTGGTCAGGGTATTTTATCACAGCAAGAGGAAAGGTAACTAATACCAAAGGGCATAGGCTTTGGAGCAAGAAGACGTAGGCTTACATCCCAAGAAGTCCATTGCTTGCCATCTAACTTGGACATATTGGCTTAACCCTTCTGGGTTTCGGCTTCTTCACCTATAAAATAGGAACGAAACCAGGACACCAGTTTTCCAGAGGTATTGCAAAGGTTGCTTGCAAAATAGCAGTTTACTAACACTCCATGGTACAAGAATAAGCCCTAAGGTCTGTGATAATGCCCCACCATTAGAGACTGATAAAGTTACCCTGTCTTTCCCAGGGGTAAGAATAGCCCACATAAGTTCACAGAGAACTTTGTAAGTTGGAGGCTGTGTGGTTATTAATGTGAATGTGTTAGGTCTAATTAAAAACATCACGAGTTTGTAATACAAAATAGATCTCTAGCCAGTAGACCTGTGGCTTTTGTTTGTTTTGGAAGGAGCAATACATGAGAGCTGGTTCACGGTTTGGTAAGGACATAGAAGGCCCAAATCAGAAGGCTTGTACAAGAAAGCTCAGGAAGAGGGTGGAGGGATGACCCTTCAGTGTATAGATGTCATCTTTAGGTTGTGTGTGGAGCTAGCTTAGCCACCAGGTTGACCAGATGGCCCTGTCTCAAATGTCACTCTACTTCCTTTGCTCTTCCAGAATCTGCTAGAGCCTTTAGGTCCCAGGGATGAATTAGCTTATCCAGCTTAAACAGACGTGAATTCGTTCTAGCTTCTGATAACAGATTTCCAACTAGCAATGCAGATTCCCTGTGTACTGAGACAGAAGCTCTGGGGAGAGCACCTAGAAGGTCAGATTTTTAGAAATACCCCAGATGACACAGGCATACTGAAATTCTAGAACAGTTCTGTCATTGGGCTCTAAGATGCTTTCTAACAGCATCTGATTCTGTGGTTGTCTGATGGTAAAAACTCCTGAGCCCTGATAGCAGGTCAACTGGGCACAGTTTGATAGATGATAGATAGATAGATAGATAGATAGATAGATAGATAGATAGATAGATGCATACATACATACATAGATACAAACATACATACATATACAGATAGATACATAGATGCATAGATAGATAGATAAATACATAAATACATACACAGATAGATACATACATAGATTGATTGATAGATAGATACATACATACATACACAGATAGATACATAGATGCATAGATAGATAGATAGATGATAGATAGATAGATAGATAGATAGATAGATGATAGATAGATAGATAGATAGATAGATAGATAGAGTTAAAGCTACCTCTCAGTTGTGGAAAGAATAGGAATCTCAGACCACAGCGGGTGGGGGGGGTGCAGGGCACCATCTTCCCTGGTTCCCAGGCTTACACCACACTCACAGCTGTATAAGGCTGTCGCTGGATTCAGGGTGTATACAGCGACCACTATCTACTCATTTTCACTTGTCTTTTGCTTAAAGTCACCCTGTCTTTCCCAGGGGCCTTGATTCCTCTGTAGAGGGCCTTAGTCGGCTCTTTGCCACTATAATAGCTCAGATAATTAACATAAAAAGAAAAAAAAAACATTTGTTTTGGCTCAGAGTTAAGAGTTTTCAGCCCAAGAATGAGTGGCCTCATTGCTTTGGGTCTCTGTCAAGTATAGCATTTCATGGTAGGAGCATGTAACAAAGCAAGCTGTCCACATCCTAAGTCTGGAAATAGAGATATTGGAAAAGACTAAAGTCCTGCAGTGCCCTTAAAGGCACATATCCAGTGGTTTAAGAATGTCTCATTAAGCCTCACCTCCTAAGGTTTCTCTCACTTCCCAATTGTGCCACCCTGGGACCAAGTCTTTAACACATGGAGCCTGTATCCTAACCATAGAATCAGAATGTGGAAGGGGATGAGAGAGTCTATCTGTACTCCAATAAGCTAGCAATTCTCCAGCAAACAAAAACATGACATTATAGCACATTTGACTTCACCTCCCATGTTGTTATGGATTTGATTTTAAATATCCCCCCAAACCTTATGTAGTGAAGAAATGGGGGGGGGGACTGGAGAGATGGCCTAGTGGTTAAGAGCGCCGACCGCTCTTGCAGAGGACCCCCGTTCGATCCCCAGCACCCACATGGTGGCCGAGAGCCGTCTGAAACTCCAATTCCAGGAGAACTCCAGCTCCAGGGGAATCTGACACCCTCTTCTGACCTCCGTGGCATTGCACGACACGAGTGCACAGACCTGCACGCAGACAATACATTGATACACATACAGAAATAAATAAATAAATAAATAAATAAAATAAAATTAAAAAAAAAAAGAAATGGGATTTCCTGGAGGTGATTGGGTACATGAGGGACCTAATCTCACAAGTAAAGTCATAGCTTGGTAGGTTACTGAGACTGTGGCACCTTTAAGAGGTGAGGCCTAGGTGCAGAAAGCAGGCTATTAGGTGTATGTCCTTAAGGAGATAGTCTCTTCATCTCTCTGCTTCCTGACCCTCATCCTCTAAGCAGCTTTCCTCCCATTATGTGGTACTGCCTGGCTGTAGGCCTAAAATCACAGGATTGAGCAATTGTGAGATGAAACCATGATATCAAGCATTTCATCAAGTATTTGTCACTGTGTGGAAAGCTGACACTGTCCAACTTGCTTCCATAATGTACTGGAACACTTTGTGTTTCTATGGTAGTAGCAGCACGTTGCTAGGCTGCCATTCAAGTGAGGAAAACGTGCTTGCTCTAATCCGCTGTGGCCAGCAAGGCCCAATGAACTTGGCTGCGAATGGGGACCCTTGCCCTCAAGGAGACCAGCCATAGATAGGCACGGTAAGAGCTGAGTAAAGCTATGTTGGGGGACACAAGCAGCTGTGACGAGGTCAGCAGAGAGGAGGGGGAAATGGTACCAGGGTAGAGAAGCTGACTGAGAAGGGGAAGCCTCCTCAGTAGATCCTCTTCCCTGACTGCTGCCTCAGACACACACAGGCCATAGTCACCAGCTCTCTGAAAACACCACCTTTTCGTCAGCTCAGTCCTCCCTTGCCCTTCAGCTCCTTCATGTGAAAGTAACACCAGTTCCAAATTCCTAACATTGTTGTTCAAAGCCTGTCCTAACTCGTCTCCCCCAAAACACAGCAATTTTCTAAGCTGTTCTCAATGGCTCATAAACCTTTGGAACCCGCAGCGGTTCCTGTGTGCTTACCTCCAGGCCTTTGTTCTGCGATCTCTCCTTCTATCTCTCCTTCTAAGCTCTGACTTGGTCTTCCCTCCACGCTGAGGTGGCTTTCTCCTTCAAACATGCATCATCACTGCTCTGCCCCGATCCCTGGCCTACTCCACCTCCAGCCTCTATAGAGCTCTTACAGACCACCGATGAGGATAGATACAGTCTGTAGTCAGAGTATATGAGATCAAATCCAGTTCAATCAATCAATTGTAGTGGTGGGGGCTGGAGCACGCTGTTACAGCCGATTCAGTGTCATTGGTTCTACAACATGGCAGGGTTATCTCAGTAATTTGGGGATAATGGATGTGAAATGTCTGAAGGTATATACATGGTATACGCTAAAATAGGTGCTCCAGAGAGTGGAAGCCAAAGTACAGCAGGACTTAAATTCTACAATCTCTCCACATCGATGTATCTTGGACTCTTCACTCTACCCTACCTCCAGCCCCCAGCACTTAGCACTCTGCTGATTTATCATTTTTTAATTTTTTATTTATCTATTTTTATTTTATGTGCATGAGTGTATTGCACATAGCAGTCTTGATTTAAAGGCTGCAACTTTGCTGAGCTGCCTGGGACTTAGGGCAGCTTGCTAAAGGAAATTGCTTGGTTGTCAAAACACACCCCAGTTTTTCCTGTCGGGGGCGGGGGGTGTCAGCCAACATCTTGGAGAATAGCAGACCAAGCTCTTGGGAGTTCAGGGCTGTTAAATGATTTGTAAATGTCACGTAGGCCCAAAGGGTAGATGCCGGTGGCAGCTGGAAGTCACTTCTATCTCAAGGCAATGGAAACTGGCGACATCGCCAGTTCTCTCCTGCAGCCCTATGATTTTGAATCATCAACAGTCAAAATGATTCTAAATCTGCTTGTTCTAACATATCAATAACAAAACCTCTACCCCCTTCCCCCTTTCCTGTCCGTCTCTTCCTTTGACCCAGAATGTCCGTGCCTCCTTACTCTGCCCAGGTAGACCTTCCCCCTGCTGTGACTGATTCAACTACTCAGCTAACAAGCATTTATCATATTCCACTGCATGGCCAGAACTTGGTGGACAGCCAAGAAAGATAACAGAAGAAAAGTTGGCCTCTGTCCTCAAGGATTAACCGAAAATCAAGTTGTTTAGATGGATCTGTTCCACCCCAAAGTCAGCTCCTGCTGGCCTTCATTCTGTTGTCAATCAACAAACATTTATGAAACACCACTGTGTGCCAGGAACACAGAGAACAAGGTCCAGCTTCTCATGGCAATTATAGTCTATGAGGAGAAAGGGCAAAAGAAATGAAACAAATGTCAGTTCAGAGATGGGAAATGACCGGAAGGAAAGAGAAAAGGAGGTGGAGCAAGAGAAGGAGGTGGAGCACGGTATGGAAGTTGAGAGGGCTGGAGGAAAGAGAAGCCTGTCAAAATGGGCATGAGATCAATGAAGAGATGACTCCCTTCTAGTAGAGAGCTTGCCATGAGCTTCAGAGACCTCACGGGATCCAGAAATGCATGCAGAGATGGATGCTGCCCCTGAAGTGTGCTCGTCTCTTGCTCAAGGGCAAAGCCTATGCTTTCATCATAGCATGCCTGATACATAGCAGGTACTGAATGAATGAATGAATGAATGAATGAATGTGATAAGTACCTACAATTAACTACCTGCCAAGCAGTATGCTAAGCCCTTTACCATTCACTATCTCATTTAACAATCATGACCACAGGAGGGAGTTGCCATTAGACTCTAACAGATGCAAACAGTTTTCCACAGAGAAGTTGCAGAACTTGAATTAATGCTGGGCTCTTTCCCGGACCCCATGGCCTCAAGTCCTGCACTATAATTCATGAATGCACTTGACTCTAGGTCTTACTAATGTCTAGGAAGGATATAGGTGTGGGAACTGTCCATTCGAGGCTTTGCAAGATCTGTGTTTTCAGTTGAACTAGTTTGCTATACACATAAGAGCATACCTTTTGCCAATTCCCACCAGGATGCAGTCTGAGAGAGATGTAGTTTCTGTATTTGAGCAAGTAAGATAGTAAAAGAAATAGTTTGTTGCCCACTTGTATAGTTTATGTAAAGAGGAAATTTTGGTGAAATGATGGGTTTTAAACAATTGCTTCTTATCACTATTGTGGTTTGAGTGTGAAACATCCCTGCAGGCTCATGTTTAGAAGGCGTGGTCCCCAGTTGAGGGCATAGTTTGAGAGACTGTGGGAACTTCAGGAAGTGGAGCCCAGCTGAGAGGCAGAAGTCACTTGGGGTGCACCTCCTTGGGAGTCTGTGGCCCTTGGTCCCATCTCACTCTGCTTCCTGGTCAGCTATGAAGTGAAGAGCTCTCCTCCAGGCAGGTTCCAGCCACCAATGGACCCAAGGGACAGAACCAAACACTGTGCCTCCTGAAACCACGAGTCAGAATATATCTTACCTTTCTGTCACTGGGATGCAAAGCTAACTAATACAATCACCAGAATAAAGTAGTTATAATATTGACAGTGTACACTGCCTCAGACCTGTGCTGGCCACGAAGCTTGAGCTGAGATATAACAGGAAGCTGATAGCATATTTACACAGCATACTTACTGCGACCAAGCAGGCCTCTTCCCACAGCACAGTGCCTGCTGGTTCCCCTCGCAGACACAGGGGCTCAGAGCTTCTGCTCCAACCAATCCTTCTCTGGCTGCCTCTGTCCCTTCCAACCCCTGGATCTGCCTGAGATACACCCACTCAAGGAAGGGTTTTTTGTTTTGTTGCTTTCTAAATTGTATATTACCTGCATGTAGGTAAGATGCACCTATGTCATGCAGTGCCCATGACAGGTCAGAAGAGGGCTTCAGTTTCCATGGAACTGGAGTTATGGAGAGTTGTCAGCCACCATGTAGGAGCTAGAAACTGAACCTGGATCTGCTGCAAGCGCAGCCAGCCAGTGCTCTCAACTACTGAGTGATTTCTCCAGCCCAGTGGGAAAGTTTTATAAAATTGTGATCATTTGATGCAGGCATAGAACATGGTCTCATCACATTGACCACCTTAATAACTCTCTCTTATCAAATTTTCCCTGTCCTTCCCCTTTCCACTCCTCCAATAATTCCCCTTTTATGTTAATTTTTCTAAATTTCACAAATAAGAGAAAACCTGAGATACCTTCATAGCAAACAATTATCAGTGTGAAGAGATGGCTTGTAGAATGGGGGAAATACTTGTCAGCTAATCATCCAATGGAATATTAATACCTACAGAGTATAAAGAACAAAGAATTAAATACCAGACCAGCAAGACGGCTCAGTAGGTAAAGGAACTTGCCTTCAGCCTGATGACCTGAGTTTAATCCCTGAAGTTCACATTATGGAAGGAGAGAAATGACTCCTGAAAGTTGTCTTTTGACCTCTACAGGTATACGATCTCTCTCTCTCCCTCTCTCTCTCTCTCTCTCTCTCTCTCTCTCTCACACACACACACCACACACACACACACACACACACACACACACGCAAATACAAATGTAAAAATTAGATTAAGTAATGCCCAGAGAGCAAATTTACTATGAAGAAATGAACCAGAATATTTTCTCAGAAGTTAAATGACAAATAAATGCAAGTATAAATTCTATCGAGGGCTGGAGAGGATGGCCGTAGCAGTTAAGAGCGCTGACTGCTCTCTTTAGAGGATCCGGGTTTTGATCCCCAGAATCCCTATGTGGTGGCTGAGAATAGTCTTAACTCCCGTTCAGGGATCCGAGCCCTCTTCTGACTCCAAGGCATGCATGACATCAGGTGCATTTAAAATCCACATGCAGCGAAATACATAAAAACAAGAACAGTAAACAAAAAATTCTATTGAAGCAGGAATAGTGGTGCTAGCACTTTTATCCCAGCACATAAGGCAGGAGGCAGCAGATTCTTGCGAATTTGGAGGCAATTGGCTTCCACAGGGAGTCTACAAGGCCACTATGGGCTACGAGGGAGATCAATGTTCACAAAGATTTGAAACAGAACCTGCATTGAGGCCATGTCACGGTGATTACTTCCTGAAATCCAGCACTCATGGAATCAGGATGGGTAGGATCTGTATGAGACTGTGTCTAGTGGTTCCACTAAATCTCAGCTGCCTTACAGAATTATAAATATATATATTATTATGTATATGATTATATATATATAATATATATAGAGAGAGAGAGAGAGATGAGAGCGTAAGAGAGAGAGAGAGGAGCAAGCTCAATAACCAGCAGATAACCAAAATGTGGATGAAGTAGGGAAAGGAGCCTTTCTTTTTTCAGTCTTGTGAATGGAACCTAAGGCCTTGCACCGTTCAGTCTTGGCCCTATACCCTGTTTCCTAGTCGTTTATTAATAATTAAAAAAATTTTGGTTATTAGGAGCATAGAAATGTCTACTGGTTGTAGAGTCTGCAGGCTTGATTTGACTACTCTATAGTCAGGTTGGCCTGAATTTTTCCACCTCCTGCGCGGCTCCTCAATTGCTGTGATTATAAGTATGTGCTACCTTACCAGGCTAAGGAGGCTTTTTGGACAGCATCTCCCAGCCTGGAGCTTTGACTTCCCCTGGGTACCCATCTTGCCCTCTTCTCTGATTTCCACATCTTTTAGTCACTGACACTGCTGTTCAGGGTTGTGTGGAAGACCATGTGCAGGTAGGTAATTGTCCTTGGCTCATTTTTTACACCTAACAGTTCTATCCCAACACCCAAGCTTTTATCACTCACTCAGTATTACTGGGCTAAATTTGACAGCACTGTTTTGTTTTTTTTTCTAGTATTTTATCTATTTTTATTTTATGTGTATGAGTGCATTGCCTGCATGTATATAAGTGTGCCTGTGTTGTACAATGCCTGTAGAGGTCAGAAAAGGGGGTTGGATCCCCTGGAACTGGAATTATGAATGGTTGTTACCATTTACAACAACCACTGTGTGGGTGCTGTGAATCAAACCCACAAGAGCAGACAATGCTGAACCATCTCTCCAGTTGTTGACAGTGGTGTTTTGAAGGTGGCTTCTAGATTTCTTCCTGGAATTTCATATGGTAATAATAACAACTCACTTTTTATTATTTTATGACACAGGATCTTACTATGTCATCCTAGCTGGTCAGGACCTTACTAGGCAGAGCAGGCTGGCCCTGAACTATCAGTGACGCACCTGCATCCGCTAGCTACACAGGGAGACAGAGACATTTCTGAAATAACTTGGCATTTGACGTTTCAATAAAAAGGCACTCAATAGGTCGGCAGGATATTCTGAAGGATGTTGATGGGTACAGTTTTATTTGGAATACATACTGTTTCAGTGTTTAAGATTTTATCCAGTCATAAATTGGGGATTAGAGGACTGTGTGACATTGGATTAGGGTTGAAGAAATGGATTAATGCCACAGAAGCCTGCCTAAATGTCTTATTCATGTAAAATCCCACAGTCTAGCAAACAGCTGGCATAAGGGAGTTGGAACATCTGTGGAGGCCTGCTTGACCTTGGCCCTGCAGACATCACTATCACTGCTATCACCGTGAACTAATCTGATGACCCATGGCTCTGAGAATAGCAGCAGATAATGATGGAAAGATTCCCCCAACGTGTGTTGCCCCTACCTCCTCCTGGGTGACCACTCAACTAGAAAATAGAGGAAAGGGAGGAGAGCGATGGAAACCCTGATCTATGACAGGTATACCAGACACGGCCAGTCTGTCCATCAACAGCATGCCGGCTTCTCTGGCTTGCCATGTATGTCCCACCTCACCTTCTTCCATCTCTCCTCGGGAGCTCTCCCTCAGTCTTGCCGGTCTGCTCTGGGTCCTTGTCCATAGAATTGTCCTTCTGGTTCTAGAAATCCCAGCTCACAAGACATGATGCTTACAACCACCTGGACTGTGTACCTGGTACATCAACGCAGAGCAAAGGGATCTGACTGACAGGCAGGATGAGACAGCTGACCAACAAACACCATTCTGCTGCAGCTGTCTGGAGCCCCAGAGCATTACTCGACTTGCTCAAGGGCAGTGCTCAATATAGGAGCCCAGAAGTAATAGAATTTTAAGTCAAAGGCAGAGCCTGATGAGATACCTGCTACCAAGGCCAGAATAGGGGCACTGGGATAAGTGGCAGGCTTGGGTGGAAGAGAGGCAGGTAAGAAACCAGCCATAGGTGACCAGATCATATATGAAAGGGAAACCAAAGAAAGTTAGCTCTGGGACTGGAGGGACTGAGCATGGCTTCTTAGAGAAGATGCATTTGGTGTCACACTGTGGAGGGATTTCTAAGTTGGGCTAAAGGATGAAAGTGATCCTGTCTGTGAGTTCGGTGGTGGCCTGATGATCAGAATTATCCTCTGGAGAGATTAGCCTGAAAATCACAGGTAAGGCAGTCTGAAGGCAGGAAGAGAAAGGGAAGCAGGAAGGGCTATGGACAGTCCCTGTGGTCACCTCAGACTCCAGGTGAAAAACAGGTATCATCCAGATGATGTGGACTTTAGAGGCCACTTCACTACCACCAAACAGGAACAATGAAGAGCAATCTTGCAGTCCTCGTGCTGCAACAGAGGAAAACATACCTCCACAAGCATCAGTTCCCACCATGGGAATATTCTGTTTGGATTACAGCTGGGTGCTCTGGCCACCTGAGTGTATGTGGGACCATGAGCCGCAGTTTTCTAGGTGATGTCCACTTTAAAAATGGAAGGGACTTCAGTGAAGGAAACTCACTGTGTGAGGAAGAGCACAAACACACAAGCACAGGAGTCTCGGGGCCATTTCCTAAAAGTGGCATGCACAGGCTCCTGAGAGGCACCATCCAGAAGAAAGTGATCTTAGTTACTATAATGGGTTGCCAAGGAGACTGTTTGGAGCCAAGCAGCTATTCAGATCCTGGGTTTTTCGAGAGCAGTAATGTGGAATGTCGGGATAAACATCGACATTGCTATAGTATGACATTATAAGCCCTTAGAGCTTCCTAAAGGGCAAATCTTGGGTTGAAGCACAATTTGTAGTCTTACCAAACAATGCAGTTGAAGAATCCTCAAAGCAGCCCATTTCAGGAGATCAATGATTGTGAGCTTGAAAACTTACAGGCAAAAGAGGCTCCAATTATTTGTGCATGTGAGCTTAAGGCTCAACAGCTCAGTCCTGATCCCTGACCATCAGGTCAGAGCACAGGGGCTTGATATGTGTCCAGGGCTGTGTCCAAGGAATAGAATGAGCTGCAACAAGTCACAAGTCACCATCTACAGAGCCAACCAACTCCAAGTCTAGGAGATAAGACAGACAACATGGAGCAAACAAGCAGTTCACAGCTGGAGTGGTAAGAGACAGCTGTGGAGTTGAAAGGAAGTTCCCAGGGGCAGGAAGATGGACGATGCATTGATTAACTCTAAACTACGTGCCGCTTGCTTCACCCATTCGCTTCTGAAGCTCCTTTTCTTCCAGGAATTCTGGCTCAAATAATTCCACTGGACTTGGGCAATCCCCTAAGGTTTTTAGACACATATTTCTCTGGGGCACGTGTAACTGGTTCTTTGATTTCCATTTGGCCTGTCCATGATCACCAGCTCTGCCTGACAGCTCTGACCTCTGGTGACATAAGGAACTATGAATTCTCCCTCAGGGTTCCATAGAGTCCCTATTCCTGTCCTGGGTCTTGTTTAGAGTCATGCAATGCCCCCTCTTCAAAAACCTAAATCTCTCTAAGCCTATGTATGTACAGGCTTGAAATGGAAGAAATTCAAGTTAATTTAAGTTCCCATGGCTATGATGGGTGCTCAGGAGGTGCAGGCTTGGGTAGCTGGATGTGAGGAAATGCACGGGCAAGGAATCATCACTGGAGGCTGGGTAGCAGGGAGCAGCTTCAGGAACATGTAGAGACCTTCATGTAGAAATTGCAGTGGAGGAAGTACAGCCTTAGAGTCAGGGAGACACATTACTAGTCCTACATTGACTAGTTGCGTGAGTCGCCTCTGCTTCCTGGGCCTCAGTTTGCCCTTCTGTGAAATGGGTGAGACAAACGAGGTTACATGCACAAGCCCTTCCAAATGAAACAAACCACGAGGCAATATTTGACATAAAATAATCAAGCAAAAAGGACAGTCATGGGCAGTAGGCTCCGATCTTGGCTGAAGAACTAGAGCAACAGATCACTACTGAGTGACAAAGACTGGCTGACTAGACCCCAGTGGATGAACTTGCACCGAAGGACAAAAGGACACTAACTTGATTCAATAGGCCCTAACATAAGTTACAAAATATGGGAAATCCTGTTGGGAGGGGCAGCATATAGGATAATATAGGATGGTGCCATAGAAAAGGAAGTATAAAGATGATTAAGATGTTGTGTATGAAATACACAAAAATCTAATTCAAAATTATTTTCAATAAAAAAGGACAATAACCTATGTCTTGCTTTGTCTGTGGGCTAGAGCTGACTCGCTGTAGCCTGGGCCACACCACCCCCACTTATGAATGATTCTGCACAGGTCCACACCCTGTGTATAGATTGGCTGCACTGCCCAGGGGCTCTCTCTAAAGCCCCAAACAAAAATGCATCAGGTGAACAGGGTAGCCAAAGAGCATGCACCCTCTGCACTCCCTACAGAATAGCAGGTCTCAGGATGAAGAAGGAGAATTAAGTCCATAGTACAGGAGGCTCAGCCCTTTCCACCAGCAATTCAGAGAAAGCCCTGGGCAGCACGTCCACATAGCCTTTTCTCCCTCCTGAACATAGAGAGTGACCGGCCCCACAGCCAGGCTATAAAAGTTGACTGTCAGGAAGAGGCAGGAGAGGGCTGTCTGTCTTGGAAGGTCTTTTCTGAGCTGGTCACTGCAAGCAAAACTCCCTCCTGACACCAGGAACTGGCATTGTCAGAAAACACAAGTCAAAGGGAGGACAGGGACATCATGGAGACAGATTTAGCCTCAACGGCATGACAGGGTCCCCAGGAGGCAGTGCTGTGTGTGACAGCTAAGCTGACCTGACAGGACTACAGCTCTCTACAGAGGCAGCTTTTTACATTTCAAAAGGATTACATTTTGAATGCTTATATAAATACCGAAATAATAGGCTGAAATTTGCCTCAGCCTGCAACACCCAAAACATTTCTGAACGTTTCAGAAACCTTGCTGACCATGCCGACCATGCTGACCATTGCTGAGGGCCCGCTGTCATCAAGACTGGACTGCACTGGGCTCTGGAGCTTGCCTGGACTCTACAGGAAAGGGCAGTGATGGACACACGACAGGGACTCCCTTTTAGAACCCTGCTTGGATTTCCTTACCTAGATGCTCTCCAGGCTACCCTGTGAGCTCCCTAGAAGGAATCCATATGAAGGGGGGTCAGAGCCCCCAAATTTATTGGCAAAATCCCTCAGCAGACATGCGCTGGGAAAGAGACTTGATCTTTACTCAGGACCAAACTCCATTGCATACAAACCTGCCATTTCTGGATAGTGCTCAAGGCAAGGTGTCCCTTTCCTAGAAAAAATTCTACTCCCCCCCCCAATCCAGAGAGTGTTACATCATTCACACAGAACAATGCACACAATACAGACTCTGTGGAAAAACTCCCCAGAGACCATCACTGTTTCAAAAGCCCAGGGAGCGGCCCCCGTGGCCCAACCAAGAAGCTGAGGCTTTTAAAGAAAGTGAAAAGTTCTCTCCCTCCTGCCCCAAACCTATAACAGCTTAGGGGTCCTAAACACATGGGCAGGAAAAGAAAAGTTAATAGTGAAAAAGAAAATGAAAACACACTTTGCCCAAGTCTCAAGGCGCAGCCCTGAGCTCTGTGTGCTGGTATCTTATCAACCCAGAGAGGCTTGCCTGAAGTGGAAGCCAGGAGTCAACGTCTGGGTAAATGAGCATGGCTGGAAGCCACTTAATTTCATCTCTTCAGGGAGGTGGAGGCTGAGGGAAGCCATTGATGCAGAGAAGAGAGAGGATGGGAGAAGGTAGGAGACTCCTCCCTCGTTAGGGTTCACCCAGATAGAGCCAGGACCTCGGCTGGCTTTCCTGATGACTGCAAACCATGGCACTTGGCTAAGAGACTGTAGTAATATCCAGAGTCAGAGCAACAGGGCACTGAGAATATGGAGACACTGCTTTGCTTTGAATTGCCCTGTGGCTGCCTGCCCAGTTCCCCAGAACAGGTCCCCTGTGCCCGGTCTCCAGGAGTGGAGGCTACACAGGGGACTAGGGTGTCCGATTCCTGGATTCCCTCTTGAATCATCTTGACCTCTTTTGTAGACCTGTGCTAGAGATCCCTCCCTCCACATGCAAAACAGTGAGTCTTGCTTTGTTTCTTCTCCCCTACTCTACCCCTAAGCATGGGTGGAAGACAGTGCCCCTTACCTGAACACTTGAAGGATGAAGTCTCCTGTAAATGGACCAACACTTGATCAAATATCTGGATGCATCTGAGCCCAAACAAAGCAGAGCTCTGTCTTCCTCACTGCACCCTACGGGATCACTGTTTTATCTGTTTTGTTTTGCAGGGAGACCAGACCCCTAGAGGTTACCAACTGGGCTCAATCACTAGGTTAGCATCAAACCTCAAACACTAGCTCTCAAGGCTTACTGGGTTCAGAGGTGACACTGTAAAGCAGAGCATTGAAAGGTGCCCTGTTTTTCAGCAGACTGCAAATTGTGAATAATAAAGCATCTGCCCCCCCAAACTCCTTAGTTTTAGCAGCCAGAGAAAAACAACAGAGCCCAACCTGCCCAGTCCATCTCCCGCCCACACTTGCTGTTGGTAGAGCAGTTCCTGACTGGAAATGACTCTGGGAATTTAGACACTGGTTTTTATGTTGTGTCTTATTTGAGTACATAATCCCTAGACATGAATGTAGCAGCTCTGTCACCAACAGGAAGACCCAGACACACCCTCAGAAGCAACCACTAAGCCCACAGTTATCCTGAGAGAGGGGTGACTGTGGACCAGCAGCCTTCCCTGGTGAGGCTGTAAAACAGATCGCCAACTTCAGTAGCAAAGGCAACAGGAGGAATCCATATAGCTCATTCAGAGCAAAAATGCAGCTAGAGTTAAACCCTCGGTGATGTTGTGCCCCGAGCATCTAGTTGACAAGGGAACAAAGGGAATCACTGAGGTCAGGGATGCCTGGGAGTGAGCCTACAGTTTGTCCTTTAAGTGGGAACAAGCAACCCTTTCCATACAACCCACCATAAAGACATTGCTCACCACGCCTCTGCCAGGCCAGGCTCAGGGAGTAAACAGCGGGACACTTTTCCCAGGACGACCTTCACCGGACTGTGCTTTCCTGAATGGGTTTCATGTCTGGAAAGCAACAGGTTTGCTTCTCAGAGCAGCTAAGAGCTGTGGCAAGGAAGGCTTAGAACCTCCAGGAAAGGAGACTTAAGAAACCAAGTGCCTGGGACCAGAGGATCTCATTATGTTTCCCTTAACTTCCCCTCTAGCCTGCATACTGACTGCACTATTTCCTGTCACAGCAGCCTGAGACAAACAATCCCCGGACCATGTCAAAGCCAGCCTGAGATCCACAATCCACCTACCATCTCCTACATGTTCAGATCCAACCAAAAGATGCTGCTAAGTAAACCATGAACTTCTCAACTTTTCTGTCTCAGTCAAGGTATTGCTGACTCCAAAGCCAGAAAGGGCAAGTGTCAGACTTCACTCTTTAAAATTTGGAAGAACACATCAGTTTGCCTCAACAGAGTCGAGTTTTATTTCCTGGGATCAAAATAAAGAGAATGAATTATCAAAAGCCTTTCCCAACATGATTAAAATGCTATGTTTTTTATGAAGAAAGTTACCAGAAATGTTTAAGACACACACACACACACACACACACACACCACAAAAGGATCAAGTTTACCTATCTTCCAGAATATTCTCTACCCTAGACACAAAGCACTAATACCACAGCCTAGAAAAGAGAGAGGCTTAGAAGAAGAGGAACCTGAACAGCCTTACCAGGGTCTCTGGATACCAGGGTCCAAGGAAAAGATGCCCACAACTCTCTTGTAATTCAGTGTATATCTTGAGAACACCCACATAGTCTCCATGTGGATTGCCATACAAAAATCCATTCGCCAGCCATAAAAATAATATTTTCTCCTATACACAAATATAATCAAATGTAAAGTAAGTTTGGAACATGTAGATGGGGAGGGCTACAGAATCTCCTGGGATTTGAGCTATTTAAAGTCATTTTTGTTTGGGTTATCCCGCTGCTGGGTATAGAAAACTGACCGCAAATACATCATGTCAGCACTCACCATTTCAACTGCTCCTGCGTCATGGAATATGGTACTTTTTAAAAATAGGTGACCCTTGATGTCATGGAAAGAGGGGAAACGGGGAGTTGGAGGGTGGGAGAGTGGGAAGGATAGAAAGGAGACAGACATCCAGACCAGGTGGGCTTGGAATACTCTTGGTATGAAGGAGATGCACCGTGCAGACTCACAGGGGCCACCCCGTTTCCCACCCCACTGCCAGCAGTCTGCTGGGCTTTCTCTTCACAAGTCTGTTTCCCGGCTGGTGTCCAGGCAGAGGGCATACAGGGACCTCCGCAAGTCCACGTTGCTCTTGGCCTTAAGGTTATACTTTTCTAGGGGGCAACTCCCCCTTCTGGTACTGTCCGAATTCTCCAGAGAAGCCCCAGTCTTGCAGAAGGAACCCTTGCTGCAGCTGGCCTTCCTCTGGCCCCCTGTGTCCAGCCCAGACCCCCGTCCTTGGTTTCCCTGTTCCTCCTTCAGGGCACCTTGCTCTTCCTGCTCAGTCTCCCGGTGGTAGAAGTAGTTAAAATTGGAGACGATGACTGGCACGGGCAGGGCGATGGTGAGGACCCCAGCTATGGCACACAGGGAGCCCACGATCTTGCCTCCTACCGTGATGGGCCTCATGTCCCCGTAGCCTACAGTGGTCATGGTCACCACGGCCCACCAGAAGGCGTCTGGGATGCTCGAGAAGTGGGAGCCCTGGTTGTCGGCCTCTGCGAAGTAGACCGCACTGGAGAAGAGGATGACTCCGATGAAGAGGAAGAAGATGAGCAGGCCCAGCTCTCTCATGGACGCCTGCAAGGTCTTGCCCAGGATCTGCAGCCCCTTGGAATGGCGGGAGAGCTTGAAGATGCGGAACACGCGGACCAGGCGGATCACCCTGAGGATGGCCAGGGACATGGCCTGCTGCCCGTTCTGGCCACCCCCGCCTCCGCCTCCCGGCTGTTGCTCCGCCAGCTCGGTGCCCAAGGTGATAAAATAGGGGAAGATGGCCACGACGTCGATGATGTTCATGATATTCCGGGAGAACTCTGCCTTGCTGGGACAGGCAAAGAAGCGCACGAGCAGCTCAAAGGTGAACCAGATCACGCAGGTGGTCTCCACAATGAAGAATGGGTCGGCCAGGGTCCTAGGCAGGAGCGCCGCCACCGTGGGGCCCAAGGAAGGGGCTGCAGCCCGGCTGCCGTTGGCCCCCGGGCCGGGCGCCGGAGGCTGCGGAGGCACCGGGGGATGGCGGAGCAGCTCGCGTTCATCCCTGAACTCGGGCAGGGTCTCCAAGCAGAAGGTGATGATAGATATAAGGATCACCAAGACGGACACGATGGCGACGGCCCTCGCGGAGCCCGAGCTCTCCGGGTATTCAAAGATCAGCCACACCTGGCGCTGGAAGTCGTTGCGCGGCAGAGGCTTCTGCTCTTCCTTGATGAATCCCTCGTCCTCGCGGAAGCGCTCCATGGCTTCCTCCCCCAGCTGGTAGAAGCGGATCTCGTCCGCGAACACGTCCAGGGAGACATTGACAGGCCTGCGCAGGCGGCCCCCGGACTGGTAGTAGTACAGGATGCCGTCGAAGCTCGGCCGGTTGCGATCGAAGAAGTACTCGTTCCTCAGGGGGTCGAAGTAGCGCAGGCGCTTGGCTGGGTCCCCCAGGAGCGTGTTGGGGAACTGCGCCAGGGTGCCCAGCTGGGTCTCGAAGCGCAGCCCCGAGATGTTTATGAGGACGCGCTGGTGATGGAGCGCCCCGGCATCCAGAGGGGCCTGACCTTCCTCCACCGCGCCCAAGCCCAAGCCGGGGTCGCCTCCCCCGTCCTCCTCCTCCTCCTTCTCCTCCTCCTCCTCCTGGGGAGATGGTCTTCTAGGCTGCGGCAGCTCCTGGGGCAGCGGAGACAAATGCCGCCCCCCTGGGTCCGAGCCCCTGTGCGCCCCGGGCCCCCTAGGTGAGAGCTCCTGGGGCGGGTCGCTGAGCCCAGCCGTCGGGGGACACCTACGCTCTCCACTGGGGGTCTGCGCACAGCCAGTTGGGGCCTCCCCTCCTCCTCGGAGGGTCATGGCACCGCCATTCTCCAGGGGCACCAGGGCGATCTCCATGGCCCGGGGGCAGGGGGCATGCTGCACCCGGGCCAGCGGGCTCCCGCGCCCCCCACTCACGCTCAGCGCTCCTCCAGCCGGGCTCCTCTGCCACCCGCCGACCGTTCTGGTTCTGGGGCGGCCCGGCGTGGCTGGCAAGATCCTCTTGGCTGGTCTTGACGTCAAGACGCGGCTGCCCTGCTCCCTGCCTCTCTTCTGCTCTCAGAGTTCTTGCAGCCCGGTTACCAGGCAGCCGGAAAGCCTCCTTCCAGCAGATGCAACCTCCAGCCGCCCCTCTCCGGCTTAGCTGCAGGCCTCCGCCCTCCGAGCCTCCCTCCTCCCCTCCCCCACCCTTCTCCTCCTTCCATCTCCCTCCCGCTTGTCCCTCTGGGTGTCAGAGCTGCGGGTGTCTCTGTGGAGGGCTGAGGTGGGGCCCAGGGCTGGGGCCGGCACGGGGCCCGGAAGAGTGCAGGGAAGGAGCTGGGAGGGAGGAACAGGTTGTACCGGAGCCCTGAAACTCCCAGGGCAACCGGATGAGAATAGCTCTGGGTTTCAAGTCACCTGGGACCCGCTGAGAGCCCTGAATGCTGCTGGGGACTCCGGAGGGAGGGAACAGCCTTGGATCGAAGGGGTAAGGCTTTGAAGTTCAGCCCGGAGTTTGAGAGGCTGGAAACAACAGTCCTTCATTTTTATTTTTATTTTTGAGAGGGGAGGGAGCAATAACAGCGTCTTTTCTTTGGGAAGAATTACAGACCCCAGGGGTATGGCAAAAGTATGGCCTTTGAGAGGCAGCCTTCCCATCTTCCCAGAAGCCCACCCCCTGAGCTCTGCCTGGGGAAAGGCTTGTTTCCTATCCAGGCATTGGTGATTTGATCAGCTAGTGCAGATTCAAAAGACAGCATCATCAAGAGAAAGGTTATCAGGTCTCATAACTCTACACCCCACACTACCTCCCCACCAACCTGGAGGCCAAATCCGATTTGTAAAAGCCACAATGAATAAAAAGGGAGGATTTTAATGTCTTGGTGGGGGGCTGACCCTGAAGGGCGAGATAGCATGGAGGGAGAAGGAGGTGGAGGGATGGTTGGTTAGCATGTCTCAGGCCTTCTACAAAAATCAGCTTGCATGTTCCTACGGCAACTTATTTTGGAAGAACTATTACCCTCAACATACAAATTAAGAAATGGAGACAACAGAGATGGGCTAAACTGCCCAAGATCGTGAAAGTAGAATGTGACACAGTGGGGTTCAAACCCAGGCCATTAATGTTTAAGATCTTGATGACTACACTCCTCCCCTCTAGAGAAATGTTTGATCTCCTTACCAGATACAAGTGCTCCACAGCCCCCAGCATCCAGCCTGAGAACATCCCCTCTCATCACAGGGGCCAGGAGAAAACTTTTATTCCTAGGCTAGGATGCTTCTGTCTTCCCTGCCCTTGCCCGCAGTCCACAGGGCTGCAGTGAGCATCAACAGGCCAGGCATGTCGTCTGGCAATTCTAGGCACAGCTTCCTCCAGATGTTCTTTGGTTTAAAATTACCATGAAATTGCTGTCATTTTGAATGTCTGATTATATTGTCTATTTCCGTCCTTGCATGTTGTTTGAGATTTAGCCCTGTGGATGTTACTGTCTCTTGTCTAAGAATGCATCTACACATTCCAAGTGTTCCTTGGTATAGTAAGGGGTAGACATACAAGCTTGTGTCAATCCCTGGAGAGAGAGAGAGAGAGAGAGAGAGAGAGAGAGAGAGAGAGAGAAAGAGAGACTTTTTGGTATTTTTGAGACAGGGTCTCCCTATAGCCCCAGCTGTCCTGGAACTCACTCTGTAGACCAGGCTGGCCTTGAACTCACAGAGATCTGCCTGCCTCTGTCTCCCAAGTGCTGGGATTAAAGGTGTGTGCTACCATGCCTGGCAAGTGAGACTTTTTTTATTAATTTTATTTCTTTCTGTATATGTATGAATGTACTGTCTGCATGCAAGTTTGTGCACCCATGTCGTGCAATGCCGTGGAGGTCGAACCATCCTTCATTCATTCATTCATTCATTCATTCATTCATTTATTCAGCTACCAAGGATTGAACCCTGGACCACATGCATGCTGGATAAGTATTCCACTACTGCATAATTCCCCTTTTATTCTTCTGTGTCTTTAGATGCATGCCTTCTGAGCTTGTGAAGGGTGAGATAAGAGACTATGATCTTTTGACAGGCTCATGCACTTTGTAAATACAAGAATGAATAAGGGCAATCCTTGGGCTCCCCAGGGAAAGAATTCTTCAGAATTTATCTTCCAGGGACTAAAGGCAAATTAGTCAAGACTTCTTTTATCCTAAATCTGCTTCATACTCACTTACCAGCTCTTTCAGGTTTCTTGCTGAATTGCCTTCAGATGTCACATGTGGCAGCCATAGAAACAGACTGCTTAGAACTCTCTTAAAGAAAGACCTCGTGGGGCTGGAGAGAAGGCTCAGAGGTTAAGAGCACTGGCTGCTCTTGCAGAGGACTCAGGTTTGATTCCCAGAACCCACATGGCAGGTAAAAAAAAAATTATAACTCCAGTTCCAGGGGACCTAATGCCCTCTTCTGACTTCTGCAGGCAGTGCACAATATGGGTGCACTTACATACATGCAGGCAGTACACTCATACACATGAGAAACAAAATTAAAATAATAAAATATTTTAAAAAAGAAAGACCTTGGTTTTCAGTTGACTGGAGGAGTGCAGTTAGCGGGCACCCTCTACCAGTTGGGACCCTCCACCTCTGCCTTGGCTTTCCTATAGAGACCATTATCCTCCTGGGCAGCCTCTGCACAGCAGGATCACTAGGACCTGACCCTTCTTGCAAAGCCCACAATTTTACCAAGAATCTTTGCTCTGAATCACCCATGAGTTGACCAATACTTTGCAAGACCGACTTTGCATTCTGAAGCTCCCTGTCCAGCTAGCCTTCCTCTCCCCTCTCCTTTCCAAGTGGCAGACTAGCACCGTGGTACTAGCACCTTGGTACTAACACTGTGGTCTGAACCACCCCTGAGGAATTTGGTTTCCTATTGCTTTGTCCTTTCGGTATCTTCCAATAAACCTCTTACACTCCCAACTCCATCTCCATGTCTTCTTCCCATAGGATGCATCATATAACTGAAGCATGACTTCCTCTCTGCTTATCTAGTTACAGGAAATGCATTCTCTCCTAGCAGTACCTCAGTGGCCTCACCACTTGGGGTCTTGCTGAACTGCAGACTGTGAGGTGCCCTGGGTAGATCTTAGCCTGTACTTCACACAAAACTCCCAGATGGTGCTGATGGACCTGTCTGAAGATCACACTTCCAGTAGCAACTTCATCTGAGATAACATCCCAATGATGACTCTAAAGAAACTATTTATTGGAGCTGGAGAGATGGCTCAGCAGTTAAGAGCACCGACTGCTCTTGCAGAGGACCAGGGTTCAATTCCCAGCACCCACATGGTGGCTAAGAACCATCTTTAACTCCAGTTCCAGGGGACGCCCTCTTCTCACCTCCACCGCACTGAACGACATGGGTGCACCAACCTATATGCTGACAGTACACTCATACACATAAAAAATTAAAAAAAAACTATTTGTAACCTCTCCATGTTTGTCTAGAATGAAGAAGAGAAATGGAAGTAGATGAATAAGACTCCATCTACTGGACCACAGGAAGATTTGGAAAGAGTAAGGAACCAAAGAGAATAGAAGTTATAAGACAGACATTGAAATGAAAGGCAGCTGGGTTGGAGGAGATAGGAACAGGAGGAGAAGAAATTCTAGATGTCAACTTTATTAATCAATTCAAAAATTATGTAGTTAAAACTGAGTGTGGTAGGTGGTAGTGTATACCTTTAATCCCAGCCCTGGGAAGGTGAAGGCAGGGTTATTGGAAGTTCAAGTGCAGCTTGGATTACAGAGCAAGATTTTATCTCACAAAACATTTATGAAGCCAGGCATGATGGCAAACAATGGCAATTTCAGTGCTTGGGAGGTAGAGACAGGGAAGTCAAGAGTTCAAGGGGTCATCCTTAGCCACAACAAAGAATTAAAAGCTGACCTGGGCTACATGAGACACTATCAAAAAAAAGCATTTATTTATTGCCTACTGTTTGCAAGTCACTGCTCCAGGGTTTGAGTATGTAATGATAACCAAGACAGAAATCTGTCTTGCAAACAGTAGGCAATAAATAAATGCTTTTTTTTGATTCTCTTGATGGTTCACTCTCAGAAAGGCAAAAGGCAATGACATCTAATTTTGCATTGCTTGTTTGATTACAGTTTTGAGAGGTTCCATCTAGAGGATTGTGGGAGCTGACTCCATCTAAAGCCTAGGGAGACCTTCCTGAGGTAGCTGTTTAGGTGGGAAGCAGAGTGTGACCTCAGACCCCAGGGAGGGCAATCAAGGGGTTGTTTTGAGCATCAGAAAGGAGCTTAATGGAATTTATAGAGAAGGCTGTGGATAGGTTCTGTTGAAGAGATAAGAGTTGATTCTAGACTTCTACTCTGGACAAAGGTTAAGCATTTACTTTCCCCCAGGCTGGAGTCTACCAGATGCATCTGGGGCATTGAGAAACAGGCCAAGTGGTATTCACTTTCCCCCAGGCTGAAGTCCACCAGGTACGTCCCACGCTTGGGAAACAGGTATGAACAGATAAAGAAAAATTCTCCTAAACCTGGTTCTGTTCCTGTCCCAAGACTGTCTAAAGATAACCTTTGGTATGTGGGGGCAGGTGGGCTGACCTAACCATGAGCTGTAACTCTGCTATTATCCAATAAGGCTAGAAGTTACCCAAACCCCACTAAGATCCCCCAAGACCCTGAATAAAAGGCCTGTGAGCCAAGTTATCAGGGTCCGAGCCTTTTCCCTCCCAAGGTTAGCAAATAGTAACCCCTCCCTAGGTCAGCAGGTAACAGGATAATTCCAGGAAGAACCACCCTGAGGGCCCTGGCTCCAAGCCACCTGCAGACCCAGGCGTGCTGTGTATCCCCGCCTGTCACACAGGAAACCAAGGTTCGATTCCTGCCCTGCTCTAAGTGTATAAAACCTGTATGCAGAGATTGCTCAGGGTTTGCCTCTCCCCATTGTACAGGTGAACCCCGGTGCACCAGAGGAATAAACCTCTTGCTTTTGCAGTGAGTCTTGTCTCCAAGTCTGTCACTCGGGGGCCTCTCAAGGGTAAGGCTCGATTCGGGTCTTACACTGTGAGGTTGAGCTAGTCAGATGGCTGACAGCTCATGAGGTGCTGGCTGGTCACATTATGTTGCCTGATCTTCCCAGGCAATGTAATAATAGCCCCTTTCTTCTTCACTTAGATACTTCACTTGTGTTTCTGCTCAAACAAATGTGTCAATATGCCTATATTTCAGCTTTCTGTTTCTTGGTTTAGATCCCTGGCTCCTTCATTCACCTTAGAGTTATGTCTTTGTCTTCATGTTTGTGGTGTATATTTGTGAATATGTAGCTAATTATTGAATCTGGAAATGGTTTCTACCTAACTCTGGTGTGGATCATCTACCTGTTCATCTATCTATTTATGTATATACCTATCATCTATTTATCTATAATCTATTAACAGATATTAGTAGGTAGATGATAGATTATCTAGAAGGAGAAGGAGAAGGAGGAGAGAACTTGGAACAGAGTCTTCACTTCTCTCTGGCTTATTCCAGCACTTCACATTATGTCAGCTTTATATCACACAATTCAGTGAGTGTGTGCTGACTGCAACTGAACTAAGAATAAAACACAGATATTGAGGCAGCCAGAAAGTGGAAACTGAGGCACAGAAGCAAAGGTCATTTCTGAGACTAGCTAAATACCCACAGTGACTAGGGAGATGACATCTAACCGCAAAAATGTAAGCCACTTGACTAGTCAAATAAGACAGGCAGTAAACCAAGTTTGCTTTGTCCTTAGTTCAGGTTATATATTATTGAATTATGTTACTAAATAAGTCACATCAATTTTGAGGATAAAAACAACATTGTAGATAAAACAATGATTTATATCATACTGGATTGTACAAATTATATTAATATAAAAATAGATCCAAAGCATGGAGTCTTGTCACATCTTCACCAAGGTTGGGAGAACAGCTTTCAGCATGAAACATGTTTCAAATGGACAAGAGGGGGTAGAAAATTTGGTTCTAGTTACATCATGTTTTCCCACAGTGGCGGGGGAGGGAGTCCACATGAGACCCTCTTCAGAAGTGTCCAGTGAAGCTTTTGATAACAGTGTGTAAGGACAGCTTGCAAAGCTGTCACAGGGCAAGTCTTGGAATTCAGAATGCCTCTGACCATTCCGATTAAAGAGATGGACCAGAGACTGCAGTGGTGATGACCACGGCATCTCCAGCTAGCTCTGGTGGGTCCCACCAGGCTACTGAGAGATGTTGGAGTTCAAAAGTTGGAGGATGCACTGTGGGCTGTCTCCGCACTCCCTCCTCCATCGCTCTTATGAACGAATTATTCCACATGACCTTTCTCACAAGTATGCCCTGCACCTTACATCCTTGAGGCTCTTCCCCCTTCAAAACAGCAATTAAACAAAACCGTTCTTCTTTTTTGGGGGGGGGTATTTTTGAGACAGAGTCTCTCTTTAGTCCCAGCTGTCCTGGAGTTCATTCTGAAGACCAGGTTGACCTTGAACTCAAAGAGATCTGCCTGCCTCTGCCTTCCAAGTGCTAGGGTTAAAGGCATGCACCACCACGAACCCACTCTTCTATCTGCATTAGGAACACTGTCACACCCAGTCTAGGGAAGACTTTTCTCCGACTGACCTCCTACCTCTTGGTCAGTATCTTTCTAAGGAACAATAAAGATATTGTCGGGCTGCCCCAAGATGGCAACTCCCATGCATTGCCTTGTAGCTCGGAGACAAGCCAAAGCAAATAAACAGCATGTCAGATGTCAAAAATGCTTGGAATTCGGACATTGGACTTACGAATGCACAGGAAAAAGAAAATACCTACATAGGCCTTCAAGAACAGCAGAACTAAAAAAAGCTTTAAAAGAAAAAGAAAACAGGCTGTTACTACAACAAAGCATTGGAGAAACTAATGTGGAGAGAAAGACCAAGAAAAGGGTCTAAGAGTGTGTCGACTTCCAGCAGCTCTAGCAGTAACAGTTCAGCCAGCGAGTCCTCATCTAAGAGTGAAACATCTACCTCATCCTCCTCGGAGGACAGTGGCACAGAGGAAAGCTCCTCCAGTTCCTCCTCGTCATCGTCCTCCACCTCCTCCTCCTCTGACTCCGACTCCAACTCCTCCAGCCGCAGTAGCAGCAGTAGCAGCAGTACAGATAGCAGCTCTGAGGCTGAGCCACCAAAGAAGAGAAAGTAGATTCTCCGTGGACCAGTGATGCTCAAAAGAGAATTCAGAATGTGCCCAAGCAAACAGGTAAACTGGTGGAACTTTCCAGAATTCAAAACTTTCTAAGTGTTTTACATTGTATAGAGTATTAATAATGGATTATACAAATACTTTTATTTTATGGGCTGGAGGGATGGCCTAGTGGTTAAGAGCGCTGACCGCTCTTGCAGAGGACCCAGGTTCGATCCCCAGCACCCACATGGTGGCTGAGAACCGTCTTTAACTCCAGTTCCAGGGGAATCCGAGACCCTCTTCTGACCTCCGCGGCATTGCAGGACACGGGTGCACAGACCTACATGCAGACAGTACATTCATACACATACAAAAATAAATAATAAAAAAAAATTTTTTTTAAAGACTTATTGGGGCTGGAGAGATGGCCTAGCAGTTAAGAGCACCGACCGCTCTTGCAGAGGACCCTGGCTCGATCCCCAGCACCCACATGGCGGCCAAGAACCATCTGAAACTCCAATTCCAGGAGAACTCCAGTTCCAGGGGAATCCAAGACCCTCTTCTAACCTCCGCGGCATTGCACGTCACGGGTGCCCAAACTTGCATGCAGACAACACATTCATACACATACGGAAATAAATAAAATTTAAAGAAAAAGACTCATTTTAGGGATGAATCTTTTTTTATATTTGAAGTATGTCTATAGAACATAATCAAAGGTGAAAACTAGTAAGTTTGTTTCTGTGATGAAACTTTTTCTCCCTATGAAATGAATGCCTTACTTGGTTACAAACATGTTAAGCTGTGTACAGGACAGGCTTTAAGAGTAATGTGTCAGAATATCAAGTAATGAGTTTCTCGTGCTTTCTTGGCTCTGTTTATTATGTGCGATTTAATACATTGTTATTGTAAGCATAGTTTCCTACTGTTAATGAATGTGCTCTATTTAAAAAAAAAAAAAAAGATACTGTCAGTAGCCAAAGCAGCATCTGGACTTCTCTGAATGGAGCACTGAACACATAAAGAAGAAATGGATCTATATGTTCTTAGCCGGATAGGTCTTATTGGTGACCACTCCAAAGGGCACAGTGCTGTAGTACAACACAGATATGTATGATGGTCCAATCATTAATAATAAAGCAAGTGGTGGTGAGATTATCTTGCCTGGTCCTCTACCCCAGATGCATTTCCCTCCTAGATATGAAGAAAAAAATTAATGAGGAGAGCAGATGTCCCCTCCTTTCCCACCCCTCCCCTCTTCCTTAGCCCCTCAATCCAACACCTTCAGAGGAAGTCCTAGAAGTGACTTTCCATTCCTGTTTGAAGGAACACAAACAGAGGGAAACAAAATGTGCAAATCAAAGGTGTTTGTGGTGGGGAGGGAGATCACTCTCTCTCTATGGTAGAGAGATAGGAAGCAGGTGTGGGAAGGGGAGGGGCATGGAGGGATTATGCCTACATTGACCCAGATCCAGGCTGTTAGGATTTCCTGTTTAGAAGGATTAAGATGAGAAGCCATTCACAAATCGAGTTTCACATCTGGAGCTTGGCTTTTTCCCCTTCTTTCTCCCTCCCTTCCTAGTGATAATCCCAGAATAAATTCATTAATGGGTCCAATGCATTTTCAGACTACAAACACAAAGTGACCTAAATATCCAGTGGCTGGGAGGTTGAGGGGACAGCCTGCCTGGGTGAGTGGGCAGTTGTGGCTCTCTCCTAGGTCCCTCTTCTATTGACAAGCTGCCAGTTAGAGCCGAACTGTTGGTATTTTTCTTTCTTTCATGCCCCTCCTTCCTTCTCTCAAGATATCTTGCCATAGCGTCCATTCTCAGATCACAAAAGCTTTCTAACTGTGAAATTATTAACTAAGAGCTTCCATTGCTATCACAGGTGAGAGATGCTGGGAATCACTTTTTTGCTTCCTGGATACCAACTGCAGTTCATATGTTCTAACACTCTTGCCCAATGCTCAGCCCAAAGAAGACATGAGTTTAGTGTATTAGATTTGGTGGCTTTTCCCCCTCCTTGAGCCCATGTCATATATGCTACGCTTATGAATTTGGGCTATGGATCCAGGTGCATGAAAAAGGTAGTTCTTTTAAAAACTGCTAAGCAGATGTAAGATGGTTTTGCTGTTATGTAATCGCCATTTCTTCTAAGTCTGGGGAAAAAAAACAACGTGAGGTCAATAAACATTTCATGGGCAATATTAGTTCCTGCATCCCTTCTTCTCAGTGGTGTCTATCAAAGTAAATCATCTCTATTCTGATTTGGCCAAAGGATAGTTGAGACATAAAAGATAATTAATGCTCAGCAATTGTGTCAGGGTGGCTGGTCCCAGAGATGGAGGCTGAGCCAGGAGGCTTGCTTTCCACACGGAGCTCACAGGTAGCTTGCTAGGAGAGCAGTTTCCTGAGGGCCTCCCCAGGTGTACCGAATGAGAATTTCTGGATACAGGCCCAGGAGCCAGTGTTTTAGGAAGTTCTTACATGACCCTGAAACTCACTAAAGTTAGAGGACACTCCCAGAGGGCCCATCCTGCTCTCTCCACTGCATGCCGAGGTGCATAGGAGGCTGGGGACTGGAACATAAATTCTCCTGGATGTGTGCTAGGAATGTAGATTGAGGCAGGCCTGGGCAGTCTCAGCAACATGACTCATCACAACTCATCTGTAAAATAAAGACCCCAGCATATCCAGTTCCTATGGTGTCGCTAGGTATTATTGGTCCACAAATCGCAAGCACTCCGTGAATATTATTGACCTTACTGACACTTGTTAATCTGGGTCATTTGACAATAACAAGTCTACACTGGCCCTGAATGGGGCTTGGTCCCTGTTCAGGGTGAACAGTGGGGACATGGGGACCTTTCTTTTTTTCAATTATTTTTATTGTTATTAAACTTTTTCCATAAGTCATACATCATTTCTCAATCGAATCTACAGTCATTTCCCTTTCCATGCCCCCCACCCCACCCGAGTCCCTGCACTCTGTCATACATGTCCTGCATCTTTTTTCTGAGTCTTTCCAGAGTTGTTTTTTTTTTTCAGTTCTTTTGTTGTTGTTCTCTCCAACTTGTATTGCTACAGTTTATATACACATATCACTTGAATTGGAGGACTTCTTTTTCCTAAAAGATGTCATGTTTTCCTTAAGGAAGTGCTCGAAGTTTCCTCCTTGGAAATCCCAAACTACCATCAATCCTGCGCTTTTGCTCCACATTGGGGTCTTTCCCTTCCACGGGGGCCTTTCTTTACGCTGACCCCATGCTGTAGTTGTGATCATTTGGGTAATTAGAAAGTAGAGGAAACTGGACACCCTCCCCCTCAACTTCAGCATAACAGAAGTCCTCAAGGAGGGTGTTGGGTAGGAGACTCTCACCCTGTGCCCTAGGCCTTCCTGGTGGTGTTAGCTTACTATTGATTGCTGCCCATGTAAGACCCGAATCGGTCCTTACCCTTGAGAAACCCCCGAGTGAGAGACATGGAGACAAGTCTCGCTGCAAAAGCAAGAGGTTTATTACTCAGGTGCACCGGGGTTCGCCTTTACAATGAGGAGAGTCGAACCCTGAGCAATCTCTGCATACAGGTTTTAATCACTTAGAGCAGGGCAGGAATCGAACCCTGGTCTCCTGTGTGACAGGCGGGGATACACAGCATGCCTGGGTCTGCAGGTGGCTTGGGGCCAGGGCCCTCAGGGTGGTTCTTCCTGGAATTATAACTGACTGTGGTTTTCTGTTATTTGCTAACCTAGGGAGGGGTGCTATTTGCTAAACTACTTCGCAAAGTGGAGAATTCCACTGGCCTCTTTCTGTCCCTTCACCAGGAAACTACTAAGCATAAACTTAATAATATCTTGTAATACCAGGGGCTAGAAGCCCAAAATGGCTCTTCTACTAGAATCAAAATGCTGTCAGGTCTGATTCTTCTGGGAGAATCATTTCCTGGCCTGTTCTACCTTCTCAGGATCACCCACACTCCTTGGCTCACGGGCCCTTCCTCCCCTGTCAACAATCACAGCTTCTGTGTTTCCAGTTACATCCCTTGTCCTTCCTCCAGCCTCTTCTGTCTTCTAAGGATGTGATTACATTTATTCCAATATCTCATCTGAGATAAGGTTACTAGTGGAAAAGCCTAGAAATGAATTTACATTTGCAAACTCCTTTCTGCCAAGTCCTGTTCACAGGTTCCAGAAACGAATCCATGAACATCCTTGGGATAGTGATTGGGCTGTCATGTGTTCTGACCCTGGGGAGCTGCAGGGTGCCTCTGGGTTGAACTTGTAACTCTACAAGGCATCTAAGAGGTAAACTGGTCAAATAGCCCGTTAATGTGCACGTTTGCTGTATATAAGGACCTGAGGCCCAGAAACCAGAGACCTTGACTTCAAGCCCACATGTGTGAAATACAGTTCAGTGTCTTACCCGGACCTCCTGGAAGATGAAAAGTGACGTCAAAGGATAAGTCATCTGCATGCCCTCTCTTAAAGCTGTCTCCCTTCTCCTCAAAGACTACATGCATAGATGGAGTGCACGTTGGGGGCCTGGTCTCTCATTAATCACTGACGCTTCCTATAAAATGAGAGACAGCATGATTTCTCACACACAGCAATCATTTCTTTCTCTGGTAAAGATGGTAATCAAGAGAAGGGCAATTATCTCAGCGGAATCACCAACTTCGCACATGACATTATCGACTGCTTAAAATTACCCAGTATTCATTTGCTGCTATTTTAGTGTCTGCCGTCTCCTATTCCCCAGCTCCCAGCCCAGTGCTCCGTGCCCACCCTCCTCCCGCCCTCTTCCTTTTTATTAATCTTGGGAAATAACTTACTTGTTTTCAGCTGGTTGAGGCTGTTAGCAGGAATCTGATATTGAGGATCGATCAAGACTGTCACTCTGTCGCCTAGCATCCAGCCACAAGCATCCAGCCACCACCCATTAAAGATTCCGCCTGTGTCTTTACTATCAAAGAAATGGCGGGCAACTCTCTCTTTGGCTGGCTACAGTGCCACTAAGACCCCAGGATTATTCTGCTAAACTAGTGGAAGTCAGTTAACCAGTGGTGTGGGCTACTACTGTCATATAGTTCAAGAACAAGGCAGTGTTGCAGGTGTGTGTGTGTGTGTGTGTGTGTGTGTGTGTTTGTGTGTGTGTGTGTGTGTGTGTGTTGTGTGTGGTGAGGTGAGCTGACTGCTAACATGTTAGGGACTATAGAGAGCATGTCGCTGAGAGACAGAACACCATTGCTGGAGTCCCACACTCCTTTTTTATTTAAAAATACTTTATTTTTATTTTTAATTATGCACATGTCTATGTGTCTTGGGGGAGGTATGTGTACATGGGTGCAGCTGCATGCAAAGGTTGAAGGAGGGACTAAGTTCCCCTTGGAGCTAGTGTTACAGGTGGTTGTGAAGCTACCTGACCTAGCTGATGGGAATCAAACTCAAATCATCTACTGGTGCATTAGAGGTTCTTTTTTTTTAATTTTTTTAAATTTTATTTACTTATTTTCATATGTGTATGAATGTATTGTCTTCATGCAGGTTCGTGCACCCGTGTCGCGCAATGCCACGGAGGCTGAAGAGGGCTTCCTTCAGATTCCCCTGGAACTTGAGTTAAAGACAGTTCTCAGCTGCCATGTGGGTGCTGGGGATCGAACCCGGGTCCTCTGCAAGAGTAGTCGGTGCTCTTAACTGCTAGGCCATCTCTCCAGCCCCAGCATTAGAGGTTCTTAACTGCCAAACCATCGCTCCAGCCCCCATTCTTCACGTTTGATTACTTGTTTCATGGTATGACTAAATTAATTTGTTTGCTATTCAGCCTATGAGAAATATAGCATTGAGTTCCCAGGTTGTCCTTGGGTCTATATAGAGTGCAAGATGCATTTAAACTGAACCGTATGCTTGTGATATTTGGCAGTCAGCCCCATTTCCTGGCATGAAACCACTAAGATACTTGGAAGCCCTGAAAGCATGGGTCTTTCTGATGCCCACGTGCCCTCTGATGACTGCAGCTTCTAGTGAGCTTCACTAGGGGTGCCGGTCACTGGGAGGACTGAAGCAGGATTAGAGGGCTGGAACTGGGGGCCTGGAGGGACTAAAGTCAGTTGATGATGAGAAGCTTATGCCTATGCAGTAAAATCTCCATCAAAACCCTGAAGGGAGCTGCCGGGCATGGTGGCATGCACCTTTAATCCCTGTGCTCGTAAGACAGAGCAGATCTCTGTATGATCAACGCCAGCCTGGTCTACATGGTGAGTTCCAGGTAGACTAGGGCAAAGGGGACCCCATATCCCCCCAAATCTAGAAGGCAGCTTATGATGCTGAAGGTGTGTAGGGTCCTCAAAGGGGCACAGTAGAACTGCCATGGGCAGTCTGTGCCCCCATGCTTGTCCTGCGCACCTTGAATTTCTTCATCTGTAACCTTTGTAATAGCCGTCAGATTGAGCCAGTAAGCTCATATATTTCCCTCAGGTCTTTGAGTCCCTCGGTACGTGAAACCTGAAGTGGTGGTTATGGGAATCAGGATTTATACATGTATACAGCTTGAGCTTGCAATTGGCTTTTGGAGCAGGGTCAGTCTTTGGACTGAAACTTCACCCTTAGTATTTGGTGCCCCCTCTAAGTAAACAGGGTCAGAACTGAATTCCACTGCTTCTGGCAGAGGGCAAGGGGAACCTCACCACACCTGGGATCAGATGAGTGCGGTTCAGCACAGGAAGAATTATTCTCCTATGTCGTGAGGATTATGTTAGCATCATAACTAGCATTTCTTGGCCCATTACCATGTAGCTTGTACTATGCCTGTTACACACACACAGTGACATTTAATCCCCAAAACAACACTAAGAGGTAGGTACAATTCTACTTTATAGACCTAGAAAGGAAGCATTTTCTAGATCTGGAAATTGACTGTTAATAGGGCAGTGGAGATTGCTGGGAGTTTCTTGAATGGCAAATGCTGAGGACGGACATGTCATTATCAGGGCATCTCTGAAGAACTGAAAGCTATAGGAAGGTTGTGATCTGTTGGCTGCCTCAAGTCACTGAAAGGCTGGTTGAAGAAATGCCAGTAAGAGACAAAGGTCTGAATGATTGACAGCCCAGAGCTGTCCTGGGCCTTCGCTGTCACTAGAGGGTGGGGTTTTGGAATCAGTTTCCAGCCAGTTCTGCCTCAGGGTGGCCTGTTTCTGGGATGGAGACTGCATCGCCTGCTGTCTGCTCTCTCCTCCAGGTCAGCTCCAGCAACTCCAGCAAGCCCAAAGAGAGAGGCTTTGAGAAGGAAGGAACTCTCCTCAGCTTCCAGGAACACTTGCCACAGGAACACTGGAAATGTGAAGGGACCAGCAAATGAGCCAGAACTCAGCCACCAGGATTCACACACACAGCTGGGCAACACTTGTGTTCACCTCATGATGAATATTTATAGACGAGTTTATTCAGGAATTTCCTTTGGGGGCAACTCTCATGAGCCCATCACCCTCTAAGTACTCATAGGAAATAGGCTTCAGACTAAGATAAGCCTGGACTCAAATCATCCACCATTCACACTCTGTAACACCTTGAGCAAATCGCTTTGCCTCGGAACATCTGAGGCTCCCTTCTCTCGTTTGTAAGAGAAGAGTCTAGCTGGTTCGCAGGGCCACAGATCAGTGCCCTGTTCATGAAAAGCACCTGAAAAAAATGTACCTTTTCAGTGTCAGTCAGGCCTGGCTCTGATGTCTTCATTGTCCTGGCAATCTGCTGCCCAGAGAGAGCCAGGATGATGGCATAGGCTTAAAGTCAAAGACCGGGAATACCAGATGATAGCAGTCGGTGGGCAGTCACAGCATGGACACAAGGACCTGATAGCCGGTCCTGGGTCCCCCACCTTGGTCAAGGCGTGACCCCAGGGCTGTGACTCTAGGCACATCCTGAAGGGACCTCTCAGCTGGGAACACCCGGACATGCTGCCCCCGTGACACCAGTTTGCCTGAAGTGCATGCTGACCCTGCTGGCCACTGCTGCTGCCTGGACCGGCCTGCCTGAGCTGCCACAGCCCCGGTCCACTTCAGCCAATCAACAGGCTTCTTGGAACTCCCTGGCATGGACTCCCTCTGTCACTTCCAAGAGGCTAAGAGAATGCCATGTAGGTGATCAGCCTTGGGGAGATAGGCTAGGACAGGACAGAATTAGAGTTATAGAATTAACCTGTGTGGGAATTAACAAAATTAGATTGTATTATAATATTTGTGTCCTGGATTCCTTTGGACTTAGCCCAGGCTAGTCCATGCACATGGCAGTAATGTATACCAAAGACAGTGAAATTAAGCATAGCTTAATGCAAAGTAAGGATCAGAGGACAGATGAGAGAGTTTATGTTTCATAAGGTGTAGTAAGGGCTGGGGAGATGGCTTTCTGTCTTGATTCTTTGTGATAATGAGGACCATGTAAAAGCGAAGCATAGTGGGCAGCACAAGCCTGGGGAGGCAGAGAGAGATTGCTGGGGCTTGCTGGGCTGCCAATCTGGCTGACTTAGTGAGGTCCAGCCTCAGTGAAAGACTCTGTCCCCTAGGGTAAGATAGCGGGGAATTTAGGAAGTCATTCAATGTCAGCCTCTGGCCTTCTAATGCATGCCTACCTGAGTATATACATGCACACACACAAATATGCACACACACAAATATGCACATACACATACAGCCCACAAACATACCACACACACACACACACACACACACACACACACAAAACATTTAAGATGTCACATGTCTCTCTAACTGGTATACAGAGACCAAATATCTTGGGGCTGGAGAGCTGGCTCAGCAGTTAAGAGCGCTGACTGTTCTTGCAGAGGACCTGGGTTTGATTCCCAGCACCCACATGGCAGCTAAGAACTGACTTTAAATTTTTTTTTTTTATTTAAGCCGGGCGTGGTGGTGCATGCCTTTAATCCTAACACTCGGGAGGCCTAGGCAGGCAGATCTCTGGGAGTTCAAGGCCAGCCTGGTCAACAGAGTGAGTTCCAGGCCAGATGGGGCTATAAGGAGACTCTGTCTCTAAATAAATAAATAAATAAATAAATAATAAATAAATAAATAAATAAATAAATAACAAAAAATACCCAGAGACCAAATCTCATACATATGGTAGATCTGAGCTTCTGAAAACTTCCTATATAATAAATCCATACGTAGAACTATTGCCTCATCATTAGATTTGCTATTTGATTTTAGGTAGACAATGAGCCCCTTGCAGTCACTTGCAGGCCAACTGGCCATATCCAGTAGTGTTGACATGAGCCCAGACACTGTAGGATGGCATCTTAGGCTGCCCAACTGGCTGTACTGAGGATTTCCCTCCCCTCTGCCTATCCCTCTTCCTGGGTTGATGCTGAGCTGGGGCATCATAGAGCAATAGCAGCTACACTCTGGTGTCTGCAGCCTTAGTGGGGGGTCGGAACTTACCCTTGCACCTACATGACTCTGAGCCTTAGTCTCCTGCCCCAAGATGCTTCACTGGGTCTTGGCAATGTGAAACGCGGCTGCAAAGGCTGTCCACCACATCTGCAGAGGTTTATCTCTGTATTCGGACTCTTCTTGTGGTCCCTCAGAAGTCTCTCTTCCTCTCTTGACTTTTTGTTTCCACTTAGATACAACTTCAAGTCACCTTTCTTGTCGGATTACCAGACTTAGCAAATAAGCACACAAAATGTCCAGATATACTGGATTACAGGAGTACTTTTAGCATACATATTGCTGGGTCTTAGCGGGTCTGGTCCCAGAACCGACTGGGCTGAGGAAGGGTAAGTGTGCCTCTATCCCATTCTCCAGCCTCCTCAGTTCCCGGAAACACTCAGACGCAGCGGGGAGTCCAGTCAAGCAGGCACTGTTTTATATACAAAACAGCCACAAAAGGCATTTAGGTGCGAAAGCAAATGACCAATGTTCTTGCAGCCCCTCTGAACCTCTCGGGCGGATTGGCGTACACGGCTGACAATTTTAATTCGTGTCACTTGTTCTTATGTTTCCCCAACCAAAGGTTTTGGCAAACAACCTGGGTCCCTCCTCCTCTACCTCCCCTCAGCGCCATCTTGACCTGGCTGGTCGGGTAGGCCCCATCACATATGTCCTAGACATCTCATGGGGCATTATGCTGAAAATCATTTTTATCTGAAATTCAAAGAAAACTCATCCTCCATTTTCATCTCTCAGCTCTATTGCCAGGGGGCACTCAAGGACCTATCGGGGCCTGGTCACCTCAAGTATGGCCATGCCACCTTCAGACATTAAGGCTACCGTGTTGTGCTTGCTCAGGAGACTTCTCCATGTGCAAATCAGTGAGGAATGGGAAGAGCGGGAACATAGACTCTGCACTCAGAACTGGCTAAAGAAGAAAGTCCGTGTCATTCTCATTTCTGCAAAAATTTAAATGCAGAAGAGTGGAAGTTTATATTAAAAGAAGGAGGAAGGGGAGGAGGAGGAGGAGGAGGAGAGGAGGAGGAGAGGAGGAGGAGGAGGAGGAGGAGGAGGAGGAGGAGGAGGAGGAGGAGGAGGAGAAGTAGAAAAGGAGGGGGAGGAAAGAAAGAGAAGCTGCAGCTGTATAGGCAGGCTTACCGCTTACTGGAGTTAGAGCACCCCTCATGACCTGCTGGGTGTACATATCTGGCTTTCTCTGATTCATTCTAAGTTGGAAGCAAGGACAAACATTAGGGGAGCTGTCAGTTATAACTCAAGCCTGGGACACTTGAAGCCAACTGTTAGAAGATGCTGGAGTTTGAATTGTTAATGTCTCCTAAAGGCCTTTCTGTTGAAGGCTCAGTCCCCGGGGAGGTGCTTTCCAGAGATGGCTGCATCAGCCTAGTGAGAGGTCTTTCAATGATGGTGGCTGTGTCCTTGAAGGGGATCCGGGACCTCAGCTCCTTCTGTTCTTTCTTTTGTTTTCTGGGGAATGGAGAACCGCTGCTCTGCCATGCCCTCCCTGCTGTGAGGCCAGTAGATAGATTACACACCCAGACCTTTAAAGCTGTGAGCAGAAACAAACCTTTCTCTTTGTGAGTCATTCATTGTCTGGCATTTTGTTACACTGACAGAAAACTGAGTAATACACAGAGGTGATTATTTTCCTCTTGGGACTAATTGGTAGAAATAGTAACGTGACCTCCTATAGATCTGTCTGACTTAGAACGCAAGCAGGCTGACTTTCTGGACCCGTTACTGTAGAGATGGGTTGTTTTCATGGACTGGTCACTACAACCTGTGGGTCAGAGTCTGGCTTGCACAAATGGTCTGTTGCTCTCCCCGTGTGTATTCAGACTCTCACCCATAAGAACTGTTGCTTTTCTCGACTTTATCCAAGTGGTCTATTGGATGGAACATGGCGTCTCCACGCTCAACTCATTTGAGGCAGTTGAGTAATCTCTAACCGTTCCCTCTCCCTCCTGGGTGCTGTTTTGGGTGACGTGCGAGGAAGGGGGATAGGGATACAAAGAGAAACAGAAGCTCTGCTGACCCCCTATGTGTGAGTTGAGATGTCTAATCTTAAATACCACGTTTCAGATCTCTGTTCATTGACTTCTTTATCATTGTGATGCTTTTGAAGAATGGCGTGTCCCTTTATGTGTCTTCAAAATGGCCACCAAGGTGGGGAGTTCACGCCTCCCTCCATTAGGGGGCGCCTGTGCCCCTGAAGAGGCACTTAGCTCGCCAGGAGGCTGCGCAGTCTCTAGTGAGGGTGGAAATGTCTCAGGAGAAGCTCTTTCTCTTTTCCCCAAATTATTATTTCTTTTTTTAGAGAGAGAGAGAGAACAAAGAGATTGTATCAGTCAGAGTTCAACAGGAAAGCAGAAATCCATGAGGGACCAGCCATGGTATCACACATCCATAATCCTAGCACTCACAAAGCAGAGGCAGGAGGACCTTCACTGGTCGTGAATTTAAGGTGGGCTGTTTGTCCTCGCTGTAACAGGAAGCACACAGGGGAAGGAATTTTGGGAAACTCATTTCAGTCAGGATAGTGATTGTTTGAAACCCCAGATGGCCCTCTAACAATGACGTCACATTTCTACAAGCCATAGTTTCACAACCCAAATATTTTTTAAAGCATAACTTTTTAAAAACTCATTGTTTTTTCAGTCCACCTTTAAGCCCTGCAAAGGTTTCTGGGAGACAGAGGCTGTAGTGTGTTCTGAGGTACTCTTCACGTGCTCTATTGTGTTTCTTTTTATTGTTTGAGAATTCCACACATGCGTGTAATATGCTTTGATCAAGTCCACTCCTATTCCTCTCTCTCCATTTCTTCTTCTATTCCCCACTTTGCTTCCTAATTCCATGTGATTTTCTTATTCTTTATTTTCGTGAATGTCCTACATGAGTATTGTCTTTGCATTACTCCATCATTTCCAGTCCCCTTCCAGCTCCCCCAACTCCTTCTCAATTTTTTGTCCTCTTCTTTAATTGTTATTGATACACACACACCATAAATATATCCATTTTAGTGGTGCTTGTGTGTACCTCTATTCAGTGCTACCCATTAGGAATTAGATAACCCCTCAGGAAGCTAGTCCATGGAGAAAACTGATTTTGTGTGCTTTTAGATATTTAATTAAAGTAGAAAAGTGAATTGATCCATTCATTATTTTGGAAAACACAAAGCTTTTATCTAAGCTATATGCATCCTTGTTAGCTGAAGCAGAGCTTAAAAGTTCTAGGGATGGAAGCAGAAGGCATAAGGGCCATTGATAAGCTTGCAGCCACCTATAGAAACTAGCTGTCAGAGATGCAGGGGCCCTATGTAGCATAGAACTGAAGAATGGCCAGGCTCTTGTCTCTGCAATGTAGGGGCTGGTCAGATGGTGTCTGTAAGGCTGTTCTCTGCAGGTGTGATTCTGGAGCCCTGAAGGATGCACCTGTGTTTCCTTTCCATCTCTTTCTTTTCCCACCACACATCCCTGACCACCTGAAGTTCGCATACACGTGCAGAGATGTGCCGCCTCGTGAGAAGTTTGTCCATTTATAGAGTTCCACAATAAAGGGAGGGTGGGGGAATGGGCAATGAAATTCTCTTCTGATTCCTGGCCCTAAGATGCGGCCGGATATCCCCAGTCCTTAGGAAAGAGAGGTGAGCTACATACAGTGGAGTGTGTACATGGGTGGGCACAATTCCAAGCTGAAAGAGGACCACAAAGCTGTTACACTGGTGCTAGTTATTATTCCCTCAATAGATGAACCCTGGTTCATTAGGAGTCAACTAGAAGCCCAACAATACCTTGCAGCCTTGTGAGAGCCATGGCTGAGGGGCAGTCCCCCTCTTTTGTGAGTGAAACTTTCCACTCACTACCATGGACTCCTGTCTTGACAACTGCTTAGCAGTAACCTGGCCCCGTTATGGTATATCTTTTTTTCTTTTATTTTTTATGTGTATGAATGTTATGCCTGTGTGTAAGTACACCCATGTCATGCAATGCCTGTGGAGGACAGAGAGGGCATCAGGTCCCCTGGAACTGGAGTTACACACAGTTGTTAGCCACCATAAGGGTGCTGGGATACAAGACCCTCTCTTTTGTAGGAGCAGGCAGTGCTCTTAACTGCTAGCCCATCTCTCTAGCCTCTGTTATGGTGTATCTTTAAGAACACAGTTAAGGGAGCTGGAGAGATGGCTCAGTGGTTAGGAGCATATACTGTGGTCAGTGCCCACGTCAGCACTCACAACCACCTGTGACACCAGCTCCAAGGGAGGATCTGGCACCCTCTTCTGGTGGCACATAACTATCACTGCACTCATGTGACAACCCATATATGTGTGTTTGTGTGTGTGTGTGTGTGTGGCTTTTAGTTTTATATATTCATACTATCATGCTATGCCCGTAATCAAAGGTAGAATCTTTATAACCTAGAACTGTTCTCCAAAGCCTCAGCCACACTGCCTGCCTTATATCAAGGTTTTTCTACCTAAGGTCATATTTCACTCAGCTGTGACCTTGAACCAGAACAAACCCCTTCCCTCTAAGATACTACTCAGGCAGAGGCAGCCACAGAGAAATGGGTGTGATTTAGCTCTGAATTTGGATGTGTGCCAAACAAGTGAAGGAACAGTTAGTTCCTGTCCCCTGAACAGATTAAAAAAAAGAGTTTGCCTTAAGACTGACAGCCATCTCTGAAGACATTGATCTGTGCATGGAAAAGTGAGCTGGGCCTTCTCACATCCCATGTGACTTACGAAGGAGTCTGAGTTTTTTGTTCATGTGATGTAGCCCTGTCTGGCCTTGAACTGATGAACTAGAGTCCCTAATGGATCAATATTTCCAAATAGCACTATACAACTTTCAATAATTCCTTAATATTCTTGAATGTTGATCAAAAAGAAAATTATATATGTGTGTGTGTGTGTGTGTGTGTGTGTGTGTGGATTTAAGACAACCAAAGGGGTATGATTAGGTGAAAGAATGAAAGTACTGCGGGTATAGACAGCTCCCAGGCACACTCTTTTATAGAAACTTGCCCGGTTCTGGGCTTAATAAGCACAGCAAAGTTTGCTTGTGTCAGTCAATGTGATCTCATCCCTGTATTCCCTTTTGGAAGAGGATGAAAACTCTTACTTCATCCCATTTCTCAGTGGCATCCTATCCCTCGTCCTAGGCCTTTAGCACTACGTGTACCACCAGTTCTCAGAGGACTTCAGTGTCTTCCCCGGAACAGCAGAACCATTGATCTCAGAGGCTTTTATTTGCCAGCATTTACAGAAGAGACAAGTGAAAAACAAAGCAGAGAAATTCATGTTGAAGCAGGCACATGTACCTGAGAACAGTTCTGATCCGTGGATAGGGCCCCTTCCCCCAACAGCACAGAATCATACATATACAGAGTCATATGCAGGTGGTGGTGAAGCAAAATCTTTGCAGGGATACGTGTTCACACAGCCAGATCAGAAAGCAAACGATTTTCCCGCAGCAAGTGGCGATCAAGCCAGCCCTGACTTCCTCCGTGCCTGGATATGTTCTGTCCCAATGGTCACGACCACCTGTTGCAGATTCTGAAGACCCGTTTATTGAGACTCTGTGCCAGGTATGGGGGCCACTGAGAAGACGACAGTCCCTTCCATTCGAGGACCATATACAGTAGAAACAGGAGATGCATGAACAGCTATAAATCCTTGTGAGACATGAATGTAGCGCCTGCACTCTGGAGAGAAGGAGGTTCTCCCACCCTTGTTGTATGAACTGTAGCTCCAGAGGGGTCTGGTGGTCCAGGAGCTATGCCAGCCTCTACCCAGGTCTCCACAAGGACAGCTCTGCCAGTCTTAGCGCCCAGTCTTGCTCTTGAACTCGGCCTCTTCCACTTGTCCCTCGGGATGTCTGCTGGTAGAAGTTGAAGGAAAAAGATGATCGGTTGCTGTACGCAGGGGAATGGCTAGATTGAAACCCAGATGGGAAGAGGTACTTGGGGAAAAGACGGTAGGAAGAGTGGGCAGCGAGGGCCGTAAACTGACCCTGGAAGAAAGCAAGCATGGGAAGGAAGCTGTGGTGAGAGGTGAGAGGGGCCTTCCCTTGGATAGCTTTAGTGTCAACTTGACACACCTGGGTTGAGGGAGCCTCAATTGGGGAATTAACTCCATTGGACTACCCTGTGGCCACGTCTGTGGAGTATTGTCTTAATTGTTGAGTGATATGGAAGGGCTCAGCCCACTGTGGGCAGTGCCACCCCTGGGCAAGTTGTTGTGTATTGTGTAAGAAAGCAGGCTGAGCATGGGCCAGGGCAGCAAGCCAGTAAGCAGCATTCCTCCATGGCCTGTGCTTCAGCTCCTACTTCCAGGTTCCTGCCCTGATTTCCTACCTTGGGCTCCCTCAGTGAAGAACTGTGACCTGGGAGATATAAGATGAATAAACCTTTTCCTCCCAAAGTTGGTATTAGTCAGTGTTTTGTCACATCAACTGAAGAGAAACTGGAATACCATAATTACAAGAATGCCGGGCATGGTGGCACATGCCTTAATCCTAGCACTCAGGAGGCAGAGGCAGGCAGATCTCCTCATCAGCTTCCCCGATCTGTCCTCAGGCAGGTAATGCATTGGCACCAATGGTAAACTGAGTCCCTCTTAAGCCCATGAGGGTCACCTCAGGCTCTCTCCAACACCTGCCAATCATGTTCCTTAATCTTCAAGGCACCCAGGCAGTCCCGATGAGTGGTCAGAAGTCATCTGGTTGAACGTCTCATATTGGAGGCTATGGAACTGAGGCCTGAGTACTCCATGACATTCTCTATCATGTCAGTGAGTTATGGTTGTTTCAAGAGAATTTGAGAAGTTTAGAGACCAGGGAAGACCCGGGGATAAGAAGGGATTGTTTGTGTCCAGGTATCAGGACACTGGTATAGCCCCAAAACGAAACTGAAGGCTTGCCCCAGGCTTCTGGTGCTAACAGGGTCTTCTCACCAACTGGTAGAGGGCAAGAAGCTGCTACTACAGACAGGGTCCCTGAAAGGCTCCAGGCTGTTGAGTCCAAAGCACAGTTTGAAGACACAGGTCAAATAATAAAGCACTCTGGTGTAGACGGCTGCAGAGTGCAAGATAGAAGAAATTAAGTGGGATTGGGCTTAGCTATGGATTGGCTTTCCTTTGTGTTGCTTCGATCCCGAAAGCTACCGAATGCTCTGCAAACCCGTAGAGAAAGTCTTCACAGAGCTCTCATTCCGCCCTCCAGCATGAGCCAGCCAAGATCACACTGGAGGGCTGGAGGAGCAGGATGCTGAGTGAGCTGAGTGAGCATGTGTAGAGCTCCCTCTCCCCCACGCAGGGCTGCTGTCTATGAGCATCTGGACAGCACCTGCCCTGGCCCAAGAAGGGGCCACAGGGTGGCCTTGTGGACTCAGGGGAAAGGCACCCCAGAGACAACCTGGCACTCAGCCCAGCAGAGACCTCCTCACGAGTGCCTGGCCTCCCAGGGGCATCACTTACCTCCCCCAGTCGGCACACTCTGCCTCAGACTCATGAGTCGATGGAGCCATGCTGACAGACACGCTGGAAGGTGAGCGGACAGGTTTCTTTCATAATAAGTACCCGGAGAGGGAGGGGAGTGGTGTCAACTCTGGGGTCCTTCTTTCTCCAGACTCTTTTCTTGAAACCTCACTTTCCCCATTGGGAAAATCAAAGGTGGTTTCGCCTGCTTCACTGAAGAAAAAAAACTAAAGCCAAAGACCCAACACTAGTCAAACATATTTCATACCTGCCATGTGCCAGGAAAGTTATAAGAATTGAATACAATTTAAACACTACACAATAACATGCGTTTATCTTCTGTGATGTGCACGTTACAGATAGGGAAACTGAGGCATGAAAAGTTTTTAAAAGAAATTTGTCCAAAAGTCCACAACTAATAAACAGGTGGTGGGACTGGGGTGTGAGTGTTCTTGTTCCAGAGACTAGACTTCTTCCAACAACCTGCCCTGCCTCCCGGGACCTGGGGCAGCGAACTGGGCAAGAAGGAGATAGGCAGAGCCCCCCTCTGTTCCCGCTACCACACCTGAGTTATGACCTCAACCACCTACTTGTGCTGCCCCCTCAGTGTCTGACCATCTTCGTTAGCCCGGTACTGGGACCAAGCTTCCACATCTGACCCGGACGCTAGAGGAAAGCATATCTACCGGATGTGTCCAACAGCGCCCCCACAGCCCTGGCGGCGGCAACTCCATACAGAGCCAGCTGATGGGTGGAGAATTTTTACCTTGCTAGCCATTCATTCTGTGGCCTCCCAGAAACAGCAGCACGAGCATACGTTCGCCATCTGCTGGACAAGAAGGGGAAGTTCAGTCAAGCTGCATCCTGCTGATCACCATCTCTGTCTAGATGGGGAAGATCAAAACTTCAGCCCTTCTTGTCCCGGGTGCACTTCCCGTTCCCACAGTATCTACCTGTCTGCAAGCAGATGCCTGTTAGCTCTGGGAAGATGGAGAGGAGCTCCTGGGGTGATCACAGAAGGACTTCCAACTAGGCCAAGCCCAATCTTAAGCATAGGATATTTTATTTGTTGAAAATCAGATTCCTTAGCCAGGCCTGGTAGCACAGGACTGTAATCCCAGGTACTCTGGAGACAGGCAGGAGCACCACACCTCAAGCCTGCCCCCCTTTTTCTTCTAATTCTCCCGACTCTACCTTAACGAGACTGTTTATCTTTCCTTTTCCCTTCTGTACTTTTCCTTGCGCCCTCTACATGTCTGTTAAGGGAAGCGGAGTGGATGAAGGGAGGAGAGGGGAGGGGAGGGGAAGGGAAGGGAAGGGAAGGGAAGATTCTCTACCAGTGTGCAGGGGCAGACGCTAAACCAGTATCTTGAGCTACCCCCCCCCATGCCGCTCTTCTCACCCCAAGACTCCGCCCCCACACTCACAATCCGATGAGATGACTCAACATCCATTTCGCTCCCTAGTGACTTGTCAAGCCTCAGCCACATTTGCTTTTCTGCACAGTTTTCCCTCTGCTTCTATTTGAAACAGTCCCTCTAAAGACAACGACGGAAAGGCCCTCAGCTCGACTAGATGAGGCACCCGCAGCACAAAACCCTCACATCTAGCTCAAGCTTCGTTCCAGAGTTTCCCTTCACTAGGCAGATACTGTAATTCCCTGCTTTACAGATATAAATATTAATGTTAAGCCCCATATCCTCCCCCAAAGTCCCATGTCACCAGGCCAGGAACTGGCAGAGGGGACATCCAAACTGGAGTGACTCCCAAAGAGCCAGTTCACAGCTTCCTGAGAAGACCCGAGGGTCACCACCTTGATCAGTTTTCACTGGTGGTTCTGACACGTGTCAGATTACGTGGTCCACAGCTTCCTGGCAGAGCAAGAGTGCATGGCACCTGCGTGAGGCTGAGCTGGAGACCAATGGAGCAGCATGGAGATTCCTACCCAGGGTCACAGATCACCCAGCAAAGCTCAGGAAGGGGAAGGTGGTTCTGGAAGGGGTTGAGAACTGGTGTAAGGAGCACGGCTTCTTCTCTCACTTGTTTCTCTGCCTGACAATGCTGTGTGGACTGGCTGCCCCAGGGAGCACTCTTCCAAGCACTAAGTCACAGGGTAAAACACCTGTTTCTAGCTGCCTTTCATTCTGGTCATGGAAGTAAAGGGAGCTGAGTAAGAAGCAGCCACGGACGGACGGACGTGGCAGAGCTCGTAGTGGATTAGGGTGGCAGTAGGCAGACTGGCAGGTCCTCACTCTACAATGTCAAGTTCTTTAGGGCACAACTCATGTCACGTGAGGTATTGACATTTGACGTGATACCAGCCGTTCTGCATGGCTTGCCTTTGAACACACTACTATGACCCAGGCCAAACCTTGCAGTTTGGGAAGAGGACAAATATATAAATCACAAAGGAGGGGAAAGACCTGCAAGAGTCAGATTTGGAAGAGAAAGACCTGGAAGAGTCACATGATCCACAGGCTCTGGGGGTGGGAGAAGGAGGATCAATCACAAGCCTTCAGCACCAGCTTTAGCTGAATGCAAAGCCATCAGCATCCCCAGCAGGCAGCTTCCAGTCCTTCTGGTATCCGAGGAGGGTCAGTCCTGTCGCTCTGGTAGGATAGAAGCTGGAGAATAATAGCTAATTAAAGGGAGGGGGAAGCGGGTACTGTCAGGACTTGCTTCTTCCAAGCTGGCTCCCCCAGCAGCTAGGGAGCATGGGATGGAGGTTTAAGCCCTGTACCCAGAGCAGCTGGCTTTGAATCCTGCCTCTGCCTCCGCCTCGTTCCATCTGCTATGTGGCTTGACCTCTCTGTGCTTGGACAGTGCTGTGATAAGGGTACAGAAGCACTGTAAAGTGCCCAGCACGGTCTCTTACCTATGACAAATGTTGACAGTCACTACCTTTCCTGAAAAGCTTTCTCCCAGCCTCTGGACCAGAGACGGGTACTAACACTTCTACCTAGCTTATGCCTACTATTGACTCCTTCCTTGACTCATAATCACCTATGTCCCCTGTCTCCGTCCACCCTCACTGTGAGCTCCCCAACAGCAGATTGCCATATCTGGGACAGAATGCACATTGTGTCTACCTGCTGAGTGACGGGTTATAAGGATTGGAAGGAGGGCCGTGTTTGCAGCTTAGAGAGCTGCGCAGAGCCTAACAGCACCAGGCAGAAACAACATTGGCAGTGGTGGGGGGTGGGCTTCTTTTAGCTGGGGGCCATTGTGAATTCCACGCTGGCTTTCTGTTGACCTCCATTCTTCTACCCAAGGAAATGAAACCTTGAGGTTGGTCACAGGATGGAGTAACCAGACATGACACAGAAACACAGATATTATGATGATCCCTCCACAGCCTTCCAGCCTTCTGTGTAGGACACCCATTGTTTAGCTTTACCTCTTGAGTGCCCCCCAAAAGAATGGACCCAGACCTCTCAGAATACATGCTCCAGAAAGTACCCCAGGCACAAGTCATAGGCAGCAAGAGGTCCCAACAATCCCTAAGAGTCCCAACTGGACTTGAAGTGAGGGCCCGCCGGCACCTGGAGAAGACTGAGAACAAGGAGATTTTCTGGGACATACTAGGAACCAGGAAATGTTCTTGAATAAAGAGAAGCTGGAGAGATTGGCTCAGTGGTTAAGAGCACTGGCTGATCCTGCAGAGGACCTACGTTTGGTTCTCAGCACCCACGTGGTGGGTATCTGTAACTCCAGTTCCAGGGATTCCAGCGCCCTCTTCTGGCATCCATAGGTATTGCAAGCATGTGGTGTACCTACATGCATGCAGGCAAAACATTCATATGCATGAAATAAAAATCAAATATATATATATATATATATATATATAGAGAGAGAGAGAGAGAGAGAGAGAGAAGCAAAAGCAGTAATAGCAAGGCTGCCTGCCCACCTGTCCCAAGCCCTCCACTCCAAAGTCTTCTCAGCCTTACCTCTTATGCCAGAATGTCTGACATTCAGGCAGGCTAAGAAAATGAATGAAAGCTCCGACTGTCCATCACCATCTCCTACCTGTGCTGCCTGAGGCCCCAGGGCTTGTGTTCTCCACAGCTTTCCCAGCAGGTACACCACCATGAGCACCTGTAAGTAGAAGCAGGATTTGTGTCTTGTCCAGCCCCCATCCCCTGTGCTTCCTGCTTTCTTCTGGGGGGAGCGGTCCATGAATCTGGCATCTTCAATCTCCTTGGCATCTCCACTGGCCACATTCCATGCCTTGGGGACCCTGGATAGCCATCTTCCATGCACCTCGGGGAGATGCCACTGCCCCTGTCCCAGTGCTCACACCCGCCATTGCTCTATTTGGATTTCCAGCCCATGGCAGTATCCACAGGATGGTGGGGCCCAAGGAACAGTGATGTGAATAAGGCCACATCACGTAGGAGGACTGGGAAACAGGGACACAGGCACGAAGGTCCTGCCCTTCCCATCTCTTCTCCCCCACTCTAAGGCCAGCTCTTTCTGAGCATTCCTGGCTTCTTCCACCTCTCCATGAGCCTCCTTCATCCATCAGAACTTTACTTACTCTGGTGTGTGTGTGGGTTTCCTGGGTCCGTTGTCAGTGACTGGAATCACGCTGGCTGCTCCTCTGGCTGTCGCAGGCTGGCAGTGAGTCTGAGCCAGGGGGTTCCCTGTGCTGACTCAGGGCCCTGCCCTCTCCTCCCCTCCCCCCAAAACTCTACACTCCTGTGCTCTGATCTGTTGGTAATGAGCCCAGACATACACTCACACACACACACACACGCACACGCACACGCACACGCATGCACGTGTGCACTCCTTTACTGAGTACCCCAAACCATGCATCCCCATATCCTGACGGAGCACCTCACTCACCCTTCTCACAATCAACAAAGAGGCACCACAAGAATGCCAAGAGGAGTCAGATCAGGAAGAACTCACAGTGGACAGTTATGGGGAGCTGAACAGTCATCTCCTGCCCCTGCCCCAACACCCACAGGCCTGCCATCTTCTCTCTTAGCAACAGTGCTAAAGTCAATAGGAATTCAAGTCCAACTGGGCAAGATCTTGTCTCAAAGAAAAGTAAAGAAAGAAAGAAAAGGAAAAGAAAACCCAAATTGTGTTCTACCTAGAAACAGGCATAAGCAACCCTGTTTAAAGACACCTACATCTCACACCAGCAGTTAAGAGTGCTGGCTGCTCTTACAAAGGGTCTGGGTTCAGTTTTGAGTACCCAGAAAGTGGCTAACGACCAACCATCCACAACTCTATTTCCAGGAAATCCACCGCCCTCTTCTGGCCTCTGCAGGTATTGCGTGCATGAGTACACAACATTCAGGTAAAACACTCATATACATAATAAATAAATAAGTAAATAAATAAATAAATAACGAGATGTTCTAAACAAAGGAGAAACAACCCATCCTGTAGAGAAGCTTCTTTTTTATTAATTTTATTTATTTCTGTATGTGTATGAATGTACTGCCTGCATGCAAGTCTGTGCAAGTGTCGTGCAATGCCGCGGAGGTCAGAAGAGGGTGTCGGATTCCCCTGGAACTGGAGTTCTCCTGGAATTGGAGTTTCAGACGGTTCTCGGCCACCATGTGGGTGCTGGGGATCGAACCTGGGTCCTCTGCAAGAGCGGTGGGCGCTCTTAACCGCTAGGCCATCTCTCCAGCCCCAGGGAAGCTTCTTAAGCCTAGGAAGTACACAACTCAAAAGCTTCAGAAATTCCTGAAACTGACCAGATTCACTAGATCCTTCCCTCCCAAGTGTTTATAAGTCCTAGAGACTGCTGAGAGACTCTCTGACAAGCTGAGCTGCCTGGAAGAGGCTCAGACCTACTGAGCTACCTTGAAAGGATGTTCTCCAACCAATCGACCTGCTGTTCAGTGTGTAATGCTCCAGGCTTCCAGCTTTTGCTAGCTGTTGCCCATGCTGGGGTGTGCTTGGCGATGCAGCTGTCCAAGTTATTTCGGCTCTTGTAAGTAACCCTTCACCCACACTCCTGTTAGTAACCCCAGTAAAACTCATTGATTCAGGATCAATAAAACGAATGATACCAAATGCTGGAGAGGTGGTGGGGAAAGGGGAACACTCATCCACTGCTGATGGGAATATAAACTCATACAACCACTATGGAAAGCACTATGGAGGACCCTGAAAAGATATTATGCTAAGTGAAGTAACACAGAACCCATAAAAGCAAAGGACGAATGGTATCCCTGATCTGTAGATGCTAGCACCCAGCACAGAGTCGTAAGGCAAACTGAGCAACGTTATATACCCCTTTCCCTGAAAGCAACTGTGCTCTGATAATGTATATCTCTTTTTTTTTAATTTTTTAAATTAATTTTATTTATTTCCGTATGTGTATGAATGTACTGTCTGCATGCAAGTTTGTGCACCCGTGTCGTGCAATACCGCAGAGGTCAGAAGAGGGTCTCTCGGATTCCCCTGGAACTGGAGCTCTCCTGGAACTGGAGTTTCAGACGGTTCTCGGCCGCCATGTGGGTGCTGGGGATCGAACCCGGGTAATCTGCAAGAGCGGTCGGCGCTCTTAACCGCTAGGCCATCTCTCCAGCCCGATAATGTATATCTCTTAACAGGCTCTAGAATTAACCCACCACTTATTTTGAGACTTTGTAATCTTGGTATATGGGTGGAGGATATTTAGACATATTTTAGAGTAATATAAATTTAAAAAGGAAAAATGTGAATCCTGAAATATGATATGGAAATGACAAACATTTGTGTACAGATGATATAATTTTTTTTTTGGTCTTTTTGAGACAGGGTCTTCCTGTAGCCCCAGCTGTCCTGGAACTCACTCTGTAGACCAGGCTGGCCTTGAACTCACAAAGATCCACCTGCCTCTGCCTCCTGAGTGCTAGGATTAAAGGCGTGCGCCACCACACCCAGCAGATGATATAATTTTAGTATAGGTGTGATGTATGTATGTAGGCATATTTTGAAGCAATATAGATTGGAGGGAACTATAACAGCAGAGGAACTGGGATAGGGAACCAACTGAAACAGTAAATTTCCCCAAGGACAGTGATCCTCTGCTCAGAAAAACTTTGAAAAGAATCAGAAAAATGATACAGGGCAGGCATGGCAGGGTGCATGAACTCGGGTGGGGTGGGGGGCATGGAAGGGGGGATGAGTGTAGACTGGAATGAGAAACAATGTATGAAATGTACAAAACTTCAGTAAAAAGTAATTTAAAAACCTCATTGATCCCCAAGTTGGGCTTCAGTGGCCTTGTTTGCTCTACCATTAGGTCCCAGTCTGCACTGAGTAGCCATGTGCTCGTGTCCCCCCAAGAAGAGTATCACATAGCAGCACCCCACACAATAAAAACGAGTGGGAGCAGATGCCACCCTGAGATCCTGTCTTTCCAATGTGAGACAACAGAAGACACAGAAGCTTCTCCCAGACCCCTGCTTAGCCCACTTGTTCTCAGAACAGCCAGTGCAGCCCGTGGGGAGGTTCTTGGCCAAGCCACCCCTGGAGTCCCCAAGTTAGACATGGTGCCTTCCCATGTATAAAAACCAACATTGCTTAAAGTTAATCTATAAAAATCAGTAGCCTTTCTATATACCAATAACAAACAATTGGAGACAGAGTGCATGGAAACCCTCCTGTTCACAGTAGCCTCAAAAATAGATAAATAAAATATTTCCCAATAAACCTGACCAAATATATTAAAGATGTCTACAATGAAATGTTTATATCTTTAAAGAAAGAGTTTGAGGAAGACACCAGAGGATGGAAGGACCTCTGATGATCATGGATTAGAAGAATTAATATTCTGAAAATGACCATCCTACTAAAAGCAATATATAGATTCAATGCAATCTCTATCAAAATCCCCATGGCTTTCTTCACAGAATTAGGGAAAAACGCCCTAAAATTCATATGGAAGTGCAAAAGACCCCCAGATAGCCAAACTAGCCTTGAGCACAAATAGCAATGCTGAGGTGGGGGGGATACTATACCAGATTTCAAGGTATAATACAGAGCTATAGTCATAAAAACAGCATGCTCCATGCAATTTCAGCCACCTGATATTTGACAAAGGGGCCAAGAACACTGACTGGAGGAAAGACAGCATCTTCAGCAAATGGTGCTAGCAAAACTGGATCTCCACCTGTAGAATAATGAAACTAGGCCCTTATCTTTCACTTTGCATGAACATCAACTACAAATGGATCAAAGACCTCAATGTAAAACCTAAAACTCTGAAACTGTTAGAAGAAAACATTGGCAGTAATCTACAAGATATGGGTGTAGGAAAGGACTTTCTAAAGCACACATGAATTGCTCAAGAATTAAGGACAAGGATCAACAAGGGAGACCTCATTAAACTAAAAAGCTTCTTCTATACAGAAAAAAACAAGAAAGTGAAAGGAGAATCCATAGAAGGGGAGGAAAATCTTTTTTTCTTTCCCCCCTCCCCTTCTTTTCTATTGGCTTCATTTTATTAGAAGGGGAGAAAATCTTTTTTTTTTATTTTATTTATTTCCATATGTGTATGAATGTATTGTCTGCATGCAAGTCTGTGCACCCATGATGTGCAAACGCCGTGGAGGTCAGAAGAGGGTGTCGGACTCCCCTGGAACTGGAGTTCTCCCAGAATTGGAGTTTCAGACGGCTCTCGGCCACCATGTGGGTGCTGGGGATCGAACCCGGGTCCTCTGCAAGAGTGGTCGGTGCTCTTAACCGCTAGGCCATCTCTCCAGCCCGAAGGGGAGTAAATCTTAAGCAGTAACACATCTGCCAGAAGTTTAACATCAAGAATATATAAAGAACTAAAAAACAAATCAAGAAAACAAATGACCCAATTATAAGATAAGCTAAGGATCTGAACAGAGTGTTCTCAAATGGATAAACAGCTGGGGCTACAGGGAACCGCTGTCTCCGAAAGAGCCAAAAAAAATAGAAACATCTTAAAAGTGTTCAATAGCAATTATTAATTATAGAAATGCAAAATTAAAACCATCGCTTAAAATATGTCTTACCCCATGTCTAGAATGGCTATAGATAAGACAGCAAATGGTACCTAGAAATGTGGAGAGGAATGTGGGGAAAGGGGAACACCTCTTTACTGCTGGTGGGAATGCAAAGCTCATGCAACCCTCATGGAAAGCATGCTGGAGAACTCTTAAAAAAAAAAAACGAGAACCGCGCGTTTGACCCAGTTAATCGCATTCCTGGAATATAAGTGAAGGATTCTCCTAATTTGCAGAGATGACTTGCCCGAGCCATTGTTGCTGCTCTTTTTTATCATAAGCAACCCAAGGTGGTCCCTCAATGATGAGTGGATATTAAAATGTGGTACGTTTACACAATAGAGTTATACCTTTAGTGTTTGCTGGATAAGTTTTTAGTGTCAATCTTGACAATACCTGGGTTGGGGAGCCTCAAACTGGGGAATGGCTCCATTGGACTGGCCTGTGCCATGTCCTGTGGAGTATTGTCTTGATTGTTGAGCAATGTGGGAAGGGCCTCAGCCACACTGTGTGGGCCACCCTGGGCAGGTTGTTTGTGTATAGTGTAAAAGGGCGAGGCTGGGCATGGCCAGAGGATCAAGCCAGGAGCAGCATTCCTCCAAAATGCCTGTGCTTCAGCTCCTGCACGGTCCTTCTAGTTCCTGCCCTGATTCTGGTCCTTGGGCTCCTTAAGTGATGAACCTGTGACCAGGAGATGTAAGCTAAAAATAAACCTTTTCCTTCCCAAGTTGGGTGTCAGTCAGATTGTTTTTTGCACAAGCAATGGAAGACAAAACTAGAACAGACAATTATACTGCAGAGAAGTGGGGTATTGCTGTGACAGAGCCTGACCTTGGTTTTTTGGGAGGAGGATTGTGGATTGTTTGGAATTTGGGCTGGAAGATCATTGAATGCCTAAAGATTTTGGCTGTGTGGGTGGCTGGAGAGGATGGCCTTGTGGTGTGTAAGAGGGCCGCCAACCGCTCTTACAGAGGACCGGGTTGATTTCGCCCCCAGCACCCACATGGCAGCCGTAGAACATCTGAAACTCCCAATCCAGGAAGGAACTCGCAAGTTTCAGGAGAACTCACAGTTCCAGGGGAATCCGACACTCTTCTGAACCCTCTTCGATCCCAGAGCATTGCACGACACGGGTGCTAAAACTTGCATGCAGACAGTACATTCATTAACACATACATAAAATATAAATGCCTGGTGTTGGGTGGACAACAACTCGCCTTTTATCCACAAGCACTTGGGAGGGCAAGAGGCACTCGGATCTCTGTGATTGGAGCCAGCCTGGGTCTCTACAGAGTGAAATCAGATATCCAGAAGCTACAGGGAGAGCCCTGTTCTCAAAAGAACCAAAAAAAAAAAAAAAAAAAAAAGATGGTTGTTGTGGAGCTTTGGGCAGTTTTGCTGAAGAAGTTGTAGAGATGATGGGGCCTTGGTGTGCGTTTCTAGTTTCAAAGAGGAAACAGTAGATCATACGGGACTTGTGAATCTGTGGGTTTCTGGTCAT
>VZQC01000973.1:18010-102278 GCA_009823505.1 Rhizomys pruinosus | reverse complement strand
TGTGCTGGATAGCTTTAGTGTCAACTTGACACACCTGGGTTGAGGGAGCCTCAATTGGGGAATTGGCTCCATTGGATTGGCCTGTGGCCACATCTGTGGAGTATTGTCTTGATGGTCGAGCAGTGTGGGAGGGCCCAGCCCACAATGAGTGGTGCCACCCTGGGCAGGTTGTTGTGTACCATATAAGAAGGCAGGCTGGGCATGAGCCAGGGGAGCAAGCCAGTGAACAGCATTCCTCCATGGCCTGTGCTTCAGCTCCTGCCTCCAGGTTCCTGCCCTGAGTTCCTGCCTTGGGCTCCTTAAGTGATGAACTGTGACCCAGGAGATGTAAGCTAAATAAACCCTTTCCTCCCCAAGTTGGTGTTGGTCAGAGTGTTTTGTCACAGCAATGGAAGACAAACTAGGACAGTGGTAAAGATGAAATTATAAAATCCGCAGGTAAATATATGGAACTAGAAACTGCAGGGACCAAGATAATGGAAAGAAACTGGGGTATAAAGAGAAACAAGGAATCCAACAGAGAGCAGTAGGAGACAGGAACTACTAAGTAGGAAGCAGGAACTACTAATGGGGAAATGGATAAAAGGAGACATTTCAATGGAAGGGGGGTAAAGGAACTTTGGGGATAAAGGAAGGCTCTCAAGAGTGATTGGATGGCAGGTGACTGGTGTTATCAAGGGAGAAATGGGGGGAATGGGGGGCACTTTAAATGGGAAAGTCATGCAGTATGGGTTAGACAGGGAGAGAGGGAGGAGACATAATGTCTAGCTAGTGTGAAAACCCAGAGGGGATCATACTAGTCCAACAACCTCATGACACATCACACATATAGTATCTCGACATGAGTCCATGTGTGTAGCTAAAAGCTACATAACAAGAGACAGTGTCAGACAGGAGAAACCTTCCTTTGAGTCATTGGTCAGGGTAGTTCAAGAGACTCCCCAAATTACACAGGCTATTGCCACAGCCCTTGGTTGCTCCCCAGAACTTGAAGGTAAGACCCTATTGCTGAAGACAGGACACACTTCATACACGGGGTTTGGAGCAATGGAGCTGGAGCTGAGCTGGAAGCTGTCCCCCGAAGCTAGATCCCATAGTTCTGGAGAGCACTAGGCAAGCTGCTAAGAGAGAAGAATGTCAGTGGATGGTCTGACACCAGCTTCAAGACCAATAACCACACCAATGACTGGCACAGCATAAAACATAGTGCATTTTTTATCTTGGGGCAATCAACAGCTACCTAATTGGATTAAAAGCTGGCTCAGTGAGAGGAACTCATGTGTGATACTGTAAGCATAGACAAATACACATGACCAAGAAGTCATAGATCTTAGAGAAATCCCCAAGACTGTCACATACCTAGACTAACATAATTCTTACTATGTGCAAAATATGTGTCCTTCTATTTACAAGCAAATATCCCAGTCACCACTCATCCAAGGAGTTTCTTCTACACCAGATGGAGACTATTACAGTGTACCACAACTGGTCACAGACAAATTGTTTGTGAGTTGCCCAAGCCAAAGTGATACATCTACAATGCAACCTCTACGCCTGAGGCTCACCCAACACAGAACAAGGGGTAAAGGGACATCAATGAACCTCTCAATTCTCACTAATGAAGCTTCCTCATGCAACACAGGGCCAGGAACACAAAAGGTCACAAATGGCCAAAGCATAGAAAGTAAGAGTCTACAGAATGCCAGTCCTGGACAGGGCTCTTATATTAAACTCCACCCACCCAGAGCTCAGGGGCCATTGCAAGAGAAGGAACAGAAAGATTGTCAGAGCTAGGGAGGAGGTGCATGGCCATATGGAAATAGAGTCCTACAGGCTCCTGGGACCCTGCTCCTATGAAGCTACAGCAATGGTGTCGGCGTGCACAAGACCCATGCAAACCCAAGCAGACAAAACCCAGCACAGAACTGAGGAAATGGACAGCAGGCTGGAAATCTTAGCTTAAGAAATATTGGCCACTGATTACTGCTGGGTGAGGATGAGCTGATCTTCCTAAAGCAAGGGACTGTACATAGGCTGACTAGACCTCAGTAGATGAACCAGTGTTGGGGAATGTCTAGGGACACTAACTTGACATAATAGACCATAACACAGATGGCAGAATATATGAATTCCAGTGGCGGGGGGAGGGGAGGGCCGTGGGAGGGTGCCAGTGGAAAGAGGGGGGTATGAAGATGATTAAGATTGTTTGAGATATTCTGTATGAAATATACAACAATTAAGTTTTAAAAAAACTAGCATTTCCTGAAAGGGGTGCTTACATGCCATCACGGAACAAGGGTGGGGCTTATTTTATCTTCAGGGTCACCAAGCATGGCTCTAAAACACCATGTGCTGTGCCTTGTGGGTTGTGCTGTGCTTTGTGGGTTGTGTTGCGCTTTGTGGGTTGTGTGCTGCGCTTTGTCAGTTGTGTGCTGTGCTGTGTCGGTTGTGTGCTGCATTTTGTGGGTTGTGCGCTGCATTTTCTGCATTGTGGGTCCCTTGATAGGACTAAGAAGAATATCGAACTTGATGCAGAGGAAGACACAGTCACCATTCCTCACAAAGGAAATAATGCTTTCCCCATTGCTTCTCACAGGAATTGTGAGGAGGCAGCAATAACAATCTTCCTTCCTGCTTCCCACCCGCCCTCTTCCCTTCTTCCTCTTCTTTCCTCCCTTCATTCCTTCCTTCTCTCTATCCTATCTTCCTGATTCCCTTCCTTCCCTCCCTCCCTTCCTCCTTCCCTCCCTCCCTCCCTTCCCCTCTCCTTCCTCCCTCCCTTCCTCCCTCCCTTCCTCCTTCCCTTCCTCCCTCCCTTCCCCTCTCCTTCCTCCCTCCCTTCCTCCCTCCCTTCCCCCTTCCCTTCCTCCCTCCCTTCTTCTCTCCTTCCTCCCTCCTTTCCTCTCTCCTTCCTCCCTCCCTTCCTCCCTTTCTCCCTCCCTTCCTCCCTCTCTTCATCCATCTCTCTCCATCTAGATTGGAGCAGAGATTTTTCGAACTTAGAAATACCCAGTAGACAGGCCTTAGCAGTCTCTGCGAGAAACAAGAGACCCTGAGGGTAAACAGTCCCTAACCCATTTCAAGTAAAGGGCAGTCTCTCTCCTCTCTCCATCCATCCACTCTCGGTCTCACTGTGGTATGAGACCATCCATCCTTGCTCTTCATAAGACCACAAACATGACCATGGTCGCCGGCAAAGGCATAGCAGGACAGCACTTTGTCCCCAGCTCTCGCCAGCCACTGTGCTAGCCTCGTAGTGGAAGTGCTCACCACAAGCCATTCTTTCCTTGCGGGAGCTGCCACCTAGCACACCCCTCCCTGTCCCACAGATCATCAGTGTTTAGGTCTCTGCCAGTGTCTCAGAATCAAAATGAGGCAAGGCCGGGTCTCTCAGGCATCTCTGGCCACCGGATTTTGGCTGCCGCCCTAATCATTAATTTCAGTAGAACCTGCACATGCCATGTCTCCCTTATAGCTTTAGTTTGTATTCTTGTTTTATGACTTTTTTTTTCTTTTTGAGACAGGGTCTCCCTGTAGCCTCAGCTAGCTTGGAATTTGCTATGTAGATCAGGATGGCCTTAATCTCAGACATCCACCTGCCTCTCTGCCTCTGTCTCCCTAATGCTGGCATTAAAGGCCCAGCTTTTGTTTCATGGTTATTGTTGTGAGTAGCCTCAAAATGTTTAGAGAATGGCATGCTGCAGGCTGTAAGGTTAGATACAGGTGTGTGCACACATGTGGTAACTTATCCACAGTGGACCTAGTGTCAGGGACAGGACCAGGCCGTAGCTCGGGCAGTTGTCTCACTCTGCGCCAGAGACAGTCTCCAAAGACTCTACTTAAGAGCTGGAACCGTGTGACTCTGGGCTTTTAAACTGAAAGCAGAGCTGTTAATCAACCGTAGACCACTCCTGCTCAGCCCAAGGAACACATTTCTGAATAGAATCTTCCAGGAGAGAGAGAGAGAGAGATTTCTTCTCAAGCACCTATGTGTCTCTGCTGCCACACTCTGCTAGGCTCTGTTCACGGCGCCCTGGCCACATCCATTGCCGTTCCATCTGCTTTTCTTGGCCTGGTTTTCCACGCCCTTGAGACTCCGCAGGGCTGGTCAGTAGAGGAAGACTGTGGCCAGGAAGCAAAGCTTCGTGCTGAGCAACCAGCCACCCCCAGAAGACAGGGAAAGACTTCCAGAGAAGCAGTCTGCTGACTCCTCCCACCAGGATGAGATAGGAACAGGGTTTATGATGTTCCAACCTGCTAGCCAGCCAGGCAAGCTACCCCAGGAGCCTGGTGAGCCAGTCACTCTACCCACTGGGCTCTGAAGAGTCCTTCTTATACCAGGAGCGAGCAGTTCCAGTCTGTGTGGGTTGAACCTGGCAAACAGAAAGCGAAGCCCAGCCCAGCCCAGCCTCCTATTTCTAGTACTGGACATGAAAGCCAGGCCTTTGTGCATTTGTGCAGACTCAGCAAGCTCTGCAACTGAGCTCCAGCCCCCCCCCTGCCCACCCCCCTGCCCCCCCGCCTCCCCGCTTTGTTCCTACATGCTCAGGGCACTTGTGCACAATGGGGGCCAGGTGGGGCTGTGGTCCCTGGCAGCCTCCCCCTGGTAAGTCAGAGAAGAGAGAACTCATTGTAAAAGCCTCTCACAGGTGTCTCTGAGGGCGTCCCCGCCTGCCTCACGGCTACAGTAATGAGTTTCTGGGCATTGCGGGCTATTCCTAACAAGGATATAACTAAGTCATTCATTTCATTACCGACAGGGCTTGGCAGATAATTGTGCACGAGGCAATTATCAGTCATGGACATTCCAGGAAGGAATGTCTCAACAGAGCTGCCAGAAGAAATAGGAGAAGAGGATGAAATCAGCTGCACTCCCGCCTGCCTCCAGGTGAACTGCCCTTCCAAGCCCGTGGCTTTGTGGCAGAGGGGGGAGGAAAGAAAAGCTGAGGAGAAAGGGAGGGAGAGTGGGAGGGGGGAGGGAGATGAAAGTAAAATGGGAGAGAGAGAGAGAGAGAGAGAGAGAGAGAGAGAGAGAGAGACCACAGAGGTGGCCGGGGTGACCTTCCTGTTTTTCTCTTAGTTGCCACCCCTCTCTCTACCTTCCATTTCTCTCTCCCTGTAGATCTGACCTTCACAGACTTGCCATAGCAGTCATGCTAAAACACTAATTTTGTCTTTTTAGCCTCCCGATTGGGAGACTGATCATATCTACTGTCTATAGCTTTCAAGTACGGCTCTGAGGAACATCAAAATCCTCTCTGAACACATGGACAGATGATAGGATAAACAGAACAGACTATATCAGTGCCATGGAATATTACTGGGCCATAAAAGGTAGTGAATACAGACACAGTTTACAACATGGATGGATCTTGAACTTTAGGTTAAATGAAGGAATCCAGCCATAAGAGGCCGTACAGTACAGGAACATACTGAGAAGAAGTGTCCAGACACAGCAGATCTAGAGAGACAGAAAGCTGACCAGTAGTTGCCCGAAGCTGGGAGGAGAAGAGAGGCAGCCAGGAGAGCTGCAAACAGGGTTTCTTTGTGGGTTGGTGATGGAAAGTTCTAGAATTACTCAGTGATGGTGGTCTTGTTGCTCTGTAGGTATGATAAAAGCCACTGGATTATGTTTTACAAAAGGATGAATCTTACACTATGTGAATTAAAAAAAAAAAAACCTTCCCTGACTTCAAGGTCAGAGGCTCACGTGTGTCTCCAGGAGGTGGACCTTAGGGTCTGTCTGTGCATCAGTGCCGAGCTTCCATCATGGGAACAAAACTAAACAGATACCATTCGACTTGATGCCATAGTCAGATTAGGTGCGTACACCTCTCACCTTTCTTGTATTAGCTAGATCATCAGATTAGCTCCCACCTGGCCCATTCTGAGTCACAAAGAACGGTTCTAGAAAGTTCCAGCAAGCTGTAGTGTGGCAGGGCAGGCTGCCCCAAGAGTGGGTGCACAATGTATCCAGTGAGACACCTGTTTCTTTAATACTTGAAGTCCCTTCTCCTCTCTAGACCCCAACTTCCCAGCTCACAGAGATCTTTCTTCCAAAATTAAACTTTCTCCAAACCTGGTTTCTTAACATCCAATTTTATAAGTTTCACAGCATTAATAAAAGATTTTCTTTCTCTCTCTCTCTCTCTCTCTCTCTCTCTCTCTCTCTCTCTCTCTCCTCTGTGTGTGTGTGTGTGTTGGGCCCGTGGGCCCTAGAGAATGCAGCCTACTGTAACCCCCTGAGCCTGACTAGAGTTTAGCGACCTGTCTCTGGCTGGTCACTTCCACATAGGAGTGACTCAGCATAGCCTGACCTGAAAATGCCTACAACCGATGTGGTGAGTTACTATTGGCCCAAAGCTCTCCCCCTACTCTATGTATCTCCTCTCCCGCCTTCCTTTCTCCACCCCTCCCACCAAGCATATATAAGCCGCTGCCTGACTCAATAAAGTGAGTTCTTGCTTTGACGAGACTCCCGGGCCCCCGTGTGGTTCTTTTCAGGTTGTTGACACTCACCATCCCGCTCAGCCCCGGAGGAGAGACAGGCTGGCCCAGCTCTCCTCTCTGCCCTACCTGCTGGAGGACCTGGCATCTCTCTCTCTCTCTCTTATGCATCTCGGTGCCCACGGAGTCCTAAGAGGTCATCTGATACCCTACAGCTAGAGTGGTATAGGGTGATATAGTCAACTGCCCATGTGGGTGCTTGGGAAGCTGAACAGTCGGATCGCCCGAACTTCCTTCTGTACAAGACTCTTCCATCCTTCCCAAAATACTGCACCCACAAAAATCCCATTTCCTCTTCCCTCCTGCCCCAGCCCACTACCATCCGACTTTCGTCCTTGTGTATCCGAGGACTCCAGATACTAGTGAAATCACAGCATTATTTGTCCTGGGGGACTGTCTTGTCTCACTAACACAATGTCCTCAAAATCCACATATGTTATAGTATCTATTTTTCTATCTTTCCCAGGATGAAAATGTTCCATCGTTTATATGTACACACACTCACATGTTTACACGTGCATGCACACATTTTCTTTTTCCATTTGTATGTTGATGAACATGCTGTGTCTATATCTTGGCTGTTGTGCATTGAGTTAGAACAAACACAGAGCTGTGAATATTTCTTTGCCATACTAATTTCATTTCCTTTGGATATATACCTCGAAGTGAGATAATGTGTCAGGCCTTTTATATCTTATTTTATTTTATTTAAGGAGCAAAATCCTCCCTCCCTATCGATCCATGCGACCGTCTCTACCTTCCCACCAACCCCATGTGGCTGCTTTCTGCTCCCACACCCTCCCTAACACCCACCGTCATGTCTTCTTGGTCACAGGCATCCTGAAAACTGTGCACTACTAACTCACCCTGATTCAGGGTCATAGTTCTGAGCGATTTGCATTTTAATACATGTCTTAGTCATGTGCATGCCTTCTTCTAAGAAATATTTTCATGGGGGCTAGAGAGATGGCCTAGTGGTTAAGAGTGCCGACTACTCTTGCAGAGGACCCGGGTTCAACCCCCAGCACCTACATGGCATCTGAGAACCATCTTTAACTCCAGTTCCAGGGGAATCCAATGCCCTCTTCTGACTTCCATGGCATTGCACGACACGGGAGCACAAACCTACAAGCAGACAGTACATTCATACACATACAAAATAAATAAAATTTAAAAAATTATTTAAAAATATTTTCAGGTTATTTGGCTTTTTTTTCATCTTTTTGAGACAGGGTCTCCTTGCAGCCCCAGCCATCCTGGAACTCTCTATGTAGACCAGGCTGGCCTTGAACTCACAGAGGTCTGCCTACCTCTGCTTCCCGAGTCCTGGGATTAAAGGCATGTGCCACCATGCCATTTTTGGCCACTTTTAACTAGCCTGTTCCCTTTCATACTTTGGACACTAATCCCTTAGAAGTTGCAATATGGTTTGAAATGCTTTCCCTTCTTTTGTCGTCTGTCTCTTCCCTCTGTAAATTGTTTCTTGACTGTATAGAAGTGTCTTAGTTAGATGCGACCCTCTTTGCCTATTTTTGCTTTTGTTGCCTGTGTCTTGGGACTCACCCCCCCCCCAAAAAAAAAAACTACTGTCCAGAGAAAAGTTGAGAAACTTTCTTCTATTTTTTTTTGGTCTTTTCAAGACAGGGTCTCCCTGTAGCCTCAGCTGTCCTGGAACTCATTCTGCAGACCAGGCTGGCCTTGAACTCACAAAGATCCGCTTGTCTCTGCCTCCCAAGTGTAAGGCATGTGCCACCACACCCAACATCTCCTATGTTCTTCTAGCAGTTTTACACTTTGGAGTTTTTACATTGACATTGTCATCCACTTTGAGCTTGCTTCTGTACATGGTTTAAGAGTACAATTTCATTCCTATCCCTGTGAGCATGCTGTGCTCCCAGCAACATTTAGTGGCGGGGGGGGGGGGGGGGCCTGACCACGTTGTTCCTTGGGACTCAAAGAGAATCTCCTGTAGGCAGCACATAGTTGGACCTTTTTAAAAATGCATCCAGACTGTCAGTCACACTCCTGGAGCCTGGGATGGAATGATTGGATCACATGCACCTGTTCTTTCTACCGTCCGCAGTGCGTCATTTCCTAACCAGGCCTTGTAGTCTCTCTGCTTGATTCTCAGCTCTTGTGAAGATACTTCTTTGTGTGGACAGTCGCTCAGGTCCCATTTCAGTGAATGGGCGAGGCCCAGGGATCAGAGTCACCGCCAGCTGACCGCCCTAGTCCCTGCCTGTCTTGGTCCTGGATTGCGTCCTCACATGGTGGCCCAGCTTGGATCTGTGCCTCCTGAAGTTACTGGGTCTCCGGGTAATCCAATATGCATCACTCAGTCACCCACATCTGGCTACCAGGCAGCCAAGCTTAGCCCAGAGAAGCCGATGTTATTCCTTTCCTTGCCACTAGAGGGAAGGCGCGTCATGTATTTTCAGACAACACCAGCCACTTGGCTATCCCCGCTGCAAAGGCACCTTGGGCTTCAGGCCGAGCAGAATACTAAATGGCTCTGCTGTGATCTGTCCAACTCAGAAGTCGCTACAGAGGTACGACAAGGAGGAAAATGCAAGTTTGGGTCATTACCCCGGAAGTGATGAGGGAGCCAAAGTGGGCCTCCTTGCTCTGTTGCTGAGGCCGGGGGATCCCGTAACACAATAGCAATGGGCCCCTTTCCATGTTTTAATCCCAAGAAATGTCACCAAAATGGAGAGGTGGGGGCTGAGTCAGACTCTGCGCATTGGCGTCGCTGCTCCCCCGGGGGGGGGGGGGGCTTACTAACCAGGAAGATGCTGTGGGGCGGAGCAGGCCTGCGAGCACAGCGGAAGTCAAAGGACCTCGCCGCAGGTCCTGCAGCTTGTGGAGATCAGACTGTACCAATGGGCTACCCTGGTGCCACTGGGTCCTTGGCTCCTTTCAGCTGATTCTTCAGGCTCTTCCGCACAGGCATTGGCACCTTAGCTCACTGAATAACCGGTCCACAGTCACACAGCTGACACGTGACTGGGTCAGGACTCCACCACAGGTGGGCTGTCCTCTGTCAATTACAAGACCAGGGCTTTGAGAAGTGTGACGTCTGAGCGGATCCAGATGGCAGAGGATCCAGAGGGCAGAGAACTCCAGGAGAGGTCAACATACAAAACCATGACTGAGTGCCAAACAATTCTCATCTCATTTAATGCCCACAGCGAATCTACACATGAGGGGAGGGGGCAACCCCAATGGGAAGTGAGAATACGCGGGTCCTAGACTCACTGGGACAGTGTGTGGAGCGGACATGCGCTGGCTGGATCTCATGACACTGTCACCCACATCCTGTTCTCCAGAGTCTACAATACTTAGGAAGTCCTAAGTTACTACCACTTCTCTTCAGCAGTCACATTCACTACCCTTCCCCCAACCCCAGAGACGTGATTGAAACGGTGGGGGGGGGGGGATAAAGGAATAAAGACTCCAGCTGGCCTGAAATCAGGTTCTCTCTCTCTCTCTCTCTCTCTCTCAGACAGGGTCTCCCTGTGGCCCCAGCTGTCCTGGAACTCACTATGTAGACCAGGCTGGCCTTGAACTCACAGAGATCTGCCTGCCTCTGCCTCCCCAGTGCTGGGATTAAAGGTGTGCTCCACCACATCCGGTTTCACTTTTTCTTTTTCAAAGGTTTGGGAAAACAACATGGCCCTCACGCAGACTTTAGGCTATCTTTTTCTCCTCAACTCATTTTGATTCATGGCAGCAGAAGTCGGTGGGGCTTAGAACAGGCCTGCATCAGGTACCACAGCAAACAGCCTCAGCTAACCCAGGCAGCTGGGATTCAAAGAAGGGACAGTGCGGCAGAGGACAGACACCTTGCAATGGGCACATTTCTTCCACTTGGGAGCTGTGAGGTGACCTCACTGATAGGAGGAGGTACCTAAGGCAGTCTCCCATGGACGCTGGGCTCCATAGTGGACACAGTGGGAGAGCTCCAAGAGTTACTTCTCTGTCTCTTCCTGTAGTGCCAGGAAAATGTTTGTGTTCCCAGGGGATACAGTGGGTTACGGGGTGACAGGCCATGTGCCTAGGGGCTCACATTGGGCAAGGTCACACTATACCACACTTCCTTCTTCTCCATCAGCTACATGACAGGTGTTTCTGCCTGGCTGGACAGTTCCCCCCACTTTGCAGTCCACAGTATTCTGACCTGGGCTCAGGCCAACAGAACTGTTCGTTCCACTGTAAATGCAGAAGCTTTGCAAGCTAATGCTCCCTCTTCTAAGGAACTGGATGTTTCCACAGTTTTCTGATTGCAACTGTGAGCGGGCCACAGAAAAAAAAGAGTATAGGAAGGGTGTGACTGTGTTCCCTGCATCATGGGTTAGATGGTCAGAAGCATGCAGGTTTGATGCCTCACTCCCAAGATACAAGCCCCACTGTGAACGGATGCATTCTGAGAGTATAAGGTGCATCATTGATGCTTAATAAATATCACCTAGGTGAAGGAAACAGGGGCTTGCTTACTGGGTTCTGAAAAGCAGCTCTCAGAAGCTTCTAGAAATGCAGGCCCTTCCATAGTGTACAAGCTGTGATCCTGAATTTGCCTCTGTGAGCCTACATTTGCCACCCTGACTGAGGTGGCCACAGATCCTGGGACGGGGAGAGAGGAAGAGAGTGCCCAAGGACAAGGGACCCTCGAGGCCACTGTGGAATACTGTGCCCTCAGGTGGTCTGGGTAGCACCTGGGGCTGGGTCTTCCCACGGGAAAGAGGAGGAAAGTTGGCCTCTCAGTGGACTTCTGATGGGGATGGGGAAGGGCCTAGCACAGGTAGAAAGCATTATCCCTCCCAGAAAAACAAANTGCTCCCCAGAACTTGAAGGTAAGACCCTATTGCTGAAGACAGGACACACTTCATACACGGGGTTTGGAGCAATGGAGCTGGAGCTGAGCTGGAAGCTGTCCCCCGAAGCTAGATCCCATAGCTCTGGAGAGCACTAGGCAAGCTGCTAAGAGAGAAGAATGTCAGTGGATGGTCTGACACCAGCTTCAAGACCAATAACCACACCAATGACTGGCACAGCATAAAACATAGTGCATTTTTTTATCTTGGGGCAATCAACAGCTACCTAATTGGATTAAAAGCTGGCTCAGTGAGAGGAAACTCATGTGTGATACTGTAAGCATAGACAAATACACATGACCAAGAAGTCATAGATCTTAGAGAAATCCCCAAGACTGTCACATACCTAGACTAACATAATTCTTACTATGTGCAAAATATGTGTCCTTCTATTTACAAGCAAATATCCCAGTCACCACTCATCCAAGGAGTTTCTTCTACACCAGATGGAGACTATTACAGTGTACCACAACTGGTCACAGACACATTGTTTGTGAGTTGCCCAAGCCAAAGTGATACATCTACAATGCAACCTCTACGCCTGAGGCTCACCCAACACAGAACAAGGGGTAAAGGGACATCAATGAACCTCTCAATTCTCACTAATGAAGCTTCCTCATGCAACACAGGGCCAGGAACACAAAAGGTCACAAATGGCCAAAGCATAGAAAGTAAGAGTCTACAGAATGCCAGTCCTGGACAGGGCTCTTATATTAAACTCCACCCACCCAGAGCTCAGGGGCCATTGTAAGAGAAGGAACAGAAAGATTGTCAGAGCTAGGGAGGAGGTGCATGGCCATATGGAAATAGAGTCCTACAGGCTCCTGGGACCCTGCTCCTATGAAGCTACAGCAATGGTGTCGGCTTGCACAAGACCCATGCAAACCCAAGCAGACATAACCCAGCACAGAACTGAGGAAATGGACAGCAGGCTGGAAATCTTAGCTTAAGAAATATTGGCCACTGATTACTGCTGGGTGAGGATGAGCTGATCTTCCTAAAGCAAGGGACTGTACATAGGCTGACTAGACCTCAGTAGATGAACCAGTGTTGGGGAATGTCTAGGGACACTAACTTGACATAATAGACCATAACACAGATGGCAGAATATATGAATTCCAGTGGCGGGGGGAGGGGAGGGCCGTGGGAGGGTGCCAGTGGAAAGAGGGGGGTATGAAGATGATTAAGATTGTTTGAGATATTCTGTATGAAATATACAACAATTAAGTTTTAAAAAAACTAGCATTTCCTGAAAGGGGTGCTTACATGCCATCACGGAACAAGGGTGGGGCTTATTTTATCTTCAGGGTCACCAAGCATGGCTCTAAAACACCATGTGCTGTGCCTTGTGGGTTGTGCTGTGCTTTGTGGGTTGTGTTGCGCTTTGTGGGTTGTGTGCTGCGCTTTGTCAGTTGTGTGCTGTGCTGTGTCGGTTGTGTGCTGCATTTTGTGGGTTGTGCGCTGCATTTTCTGCATTGTGGGTCCCTTGATAGGACTAAGAAGAATATCGAACTTGATGCAGAGGAAGACACAGTCACCATTCCTCACAAAGGAAATAATGCTTTCCCCATTGCTTCTCACAGGAATTGTGAGGAGGCAGCTATAACAATCTTCCTTCCTGCTTCCCACCCGCCCTCTTCCCTTCTTCCTCTTCTTTCCTCCCTTCATTCCTTCCTTCTCTCTATCCTATCTTCCTGATTCCCTTCCTTCCCTCCCTCCCTTCCTCCTTCCCTCCCTTCCCCTCTCCTTCCTCCCTCCCTTCCTCCCTCCCTTCCTCCTTCCCTTCCTCCCTCCCTTCCCCTCTCCTTCCTCCCTCCCTTCCTCCCTCCCTTCCCCCTTCCCTTCCTCCCTCCCTTCTTCTCTCCTTCCTCCCTCCTTTCCTCTCTCCTTCCTCCCTCCCTTCCTCCCTTTCTCCCTCCCTTCCTCCCTCTCTTCCCCCATCTCTCTCCATCTAGATTGGAGCAGAGATTTTTCGAACTTAGAAATACCCAGTAGACAGGCCTTAGCAGTCTCTGCGAGAAACAAGAGACCCTGAGGGTAAACAGTCCCTAACCCATTTCAAGTAAAGGGCAGTCTCTCTCCTCTCTCCATCCATCCACTCTCGGTCTCACTGTGGTATGAGACCATCCATCCTTGCTCTTCATAAGACCACAAACATGACCATGGTCGCCGGCAAAGGCATAGCAGGACAGCACTTTGTCCCCAGCTCTCACCAGCCACTGTGCTAGCCTCGTAGTGGAAGTGCTCACCACAAGCCATTCTTTCCTTGCGGGAGCTGCCACCTAGCACACCCCTCCCTGTCCCACAGATCATCAGTGTTTAGGTCTCTGCCAGTGTCTCAGAATCAAAATGAGGCAAGGCCGGGTCTCTCAGGCATCTCTGGCCACCGGATTTTGGCTGCCGCCCTAATCATTAATTTCAGTAGAACCTGCACATGCCATGTCTCCCTTATAGCTTTAGTTTGTATTCTTGTTTTATGACTTTTTTTTTCTTTTTGAGACAGGGTCTCCCTGTAGCCTCAGCTAGCTTGGAATTTGCTATGTAGATCAGGATGGCCTTAATCTCAGACATCCACCTGCCTCTCTGCCTCTGTCTCCCTAATGTTGGCATTAAAGGCCCAGCTTTTGTTTCATGGTTATTGTTGTGAGTAGCCTCAAAATGTTTAGAGAATGGCATGCTGCAGGCTGTAAGGTTAGATACAGGTGTGTGCACACATGTGGTAACTTATCCACAGTGGACCTAGTGTCAGGGACAGGACCAGGCCGTAGCTCGGGCAGTTGTCTCACTCTGCGCCAGAGACAGTCTCCAAAGACTCTACTTAAGAGCTGGAACCGTGTGACTCTGGGCTTTTCAACCGTAGACCACTCCTGCTCAGCCCAAGGAACACATTTCTGAATAGAATCTTCCAGGAGAGAGAGAGAGAGAGATTTCTTCTCAAGCACCTATGTGTCTCTGCTGCCACACTCTGCTAGGCTCTGTTCACGGCGCCCTGGCCACATCCATTGCCGTTCCATCTGCTTTTCTTGGCCTGGTTTTCCACGCCCTTGAGACTCCGCAGGGCTGGTCAGTAGAGGAAGACTGTGGCCAGGAAGCAAAGCTTCGTGCTGAGCAACCAGCCACCCCCAGAAGACAGGGAAAGACTTCCAGAGAAGCAGTCTGCTGACTCCTCCCACCAGGATGAGATAGGAACAGGGTTTATGATGTTCCAACCTGCTAGCCAGCCAGGCAAGCTACCCCAGGAGCCTGGTGAGCCAGTCACTCTACCCACTGGGCTCTGAAGAGTCCTTCTTATACCAGGAGCGAGCAGTTCCAGTCTGTGTGGGTTGAACCTGGCAAACAGAAAGCGAAGCCCAGCCCAGCCCAGCCTCCTATTTCTAGTACTGGACATGAAAGCCAGGCCTTTGTGCATTTATGCAGACTCAGCAAGCTCTGCAACTGAGCTCCAGCCCCCCCCCTGCCCACCCCCCTGCCCCCCCGCCTCCCCGCTTTGTTCCTACATGCTCAGGGCACTTGTGCACAATGGGGGCCAGGTGGGGCTGTGGTCCCTGGCAGCCTCCCCCTGGTAAGTCAGAGAAGAGAGAACTCATTGTAAAAGCCTCTCACAGGTGTCTCTGAGGGCGTCCCCGCCTGCCTCACGGCTACAGTAATGAGTTTCTGGGCATTGCGGGCTATTCCTAACAAGGATATAACTAAGTCATTCATTTCATTACCGACAGGGCTTGGCAGATAATTGTGCACGAGGCAATTATCAGTCATGGACATTCCAGGAAGGAATGTGACCAGCCGATTCTCAACAGAGCTGCCAGAAGAAATAGGAGAAGAGGATGAAATCAGCTGCACTCCCGCCTGCCTCCAGGTGAACTGCCCTTCCAAGCCCGTGGCTTTGTGGCAGAGGGGGGAGGAAAGAAAAGCTGAGGAGAAAGGGAGGGAGAGTGGGAGGGGGGAGGGAGATGAAAGTAAAATGGGAGAGAGAGAGAGAGAGAGAGAGAGACCACAGAGGTGGCCGGGGTGACCTTCCTGTTTTTCTCTTAGTTGCCACCCCTCTCTCTACCTTCCATTTCTCTCTCCCTGTAGATCTGACCTTCACAGACTTGCCATAGCAGTCATGCTAAAACACTAATTTTGTCTTTTTAGCCTCCCAATTGGGAGACTGATCATATCTACTGTCTATAGCTTTCGAGTACGGCTCTGAGGAACATCAAAATCCTCTCTGAACACATGGACAGATGATAGGATAAACAGAACAGACTATATCAGTGCCATGGAATATTACTGGGCCATAAAAGGTAGTGAATACAGACACAGTTTACAACATGGATGGATCTTGAACTTTAGGTTAAATGAAGGAATCCAGCCATAAGAGGCCGTACAGTACAGGAACATACTGAGAAGAAGTGTCCAGACACAGCAGATCTAGAGAGACAGAAAGCTGACCAGTAGTTGCCCGAAGCTGGGAGGAGAAGAGAGGCAGCCAGGAGAGCTGCAAACAGGGTTTCTTTGTGGGTTGGTGATGGAAAGTTCTAGAATTACTCAGTGATGGTGGTCTTGTTGCTCTGTAGGTATGATAAAAGCCACTGGATTATGTTTTACAAAAGGATGAATCTTACACTATGTGAATTAAAAAAAAAAAAACCTTCCCTGACTTCAAGGTCAGAGGCTCACGTGTGTCTCCAGGAGGTGGACCTTAGGGTCTGTCTGTGCATCAGTGCCGAGCTTCCATCATGGGAACAAAACTAAACAGATACCATTCGACTTGATGCCATAGTCAGATTAGGTGTGTACACCTCTCACCTTTCTTGTATTAGCAAGATCATCAGATTAGCTCCCACCTGGCCCATTCTGAGTCACAAAGAACGGTTCTAGAAAGTTCCAGCAAGCTGTAGTGTGGCAGGGCAGGCTGCCCCAAGAGTGGGTGCACAATGTATCCAGTGAGACACCTGTTTCTTTAATACTTGAAGTCCCTTCTCCTCTCTAGACCCCAACTTCCCAGCTCACAGAGATCTTTCTTCCAAAATTAAACTTTCTCCAAACCTGGTTTCTTAACATCCAATTTTATAAGTTTCACAGCATTAATAAAAGATTTTCTCTCTCTCTCTCTCTCTCTCTCTCTCTCTCTCTCTCTCTCTCTCTCTCTCTCTGTGTGTGTGTGTGTGTGTTGGGCCCGTGGGCCCTAGAGAATGCAGCCTACTGTAACCCCCTGAGCCTGACTAGAGTTTAGCGACCTGTGTCTGGCTGGTCACTTCCACATAGGAGTGACTCAGCATAGCCTGACCTGAAAATGCCTACAACCGATGTGGTGAGTTACTATTGGCCCAAAGCTCTCCCCCTACTCTATGTATCTACTCTCCCCCCTTCCTTTCTCCACCCCTCCCACCAAGCATATATAAGCCGCTGCCTGACTCAATAAAGTGAGTTCTTGCTTTGACGAGACTCCCGGCCCCCGTGTGGTTCTTTTCAGGTTGTTGACACTCACCATCCCGCTCAGCCCCGGAGGAGAGACAGGCTGGCCCAGCTCTCCTCTCTGCCCTACCTGCTGGAGGACCTGGCATCTCTCTCTCTCTCTCTTATGCATCTCGGTGCCCACGGAGTCCTAAGAGGTCATCTGATACCCTACAGCTAGAGTGGTATAGGGTGATATAGTCAACTGCCCATGTGGGTGCTTGGGAAGCTGAACAGTCGGATCGCCCGAACTTCCTTCTGTACAAGACTCTTCCATCCTTCCCAAAATACTGCACCCACAAAAATCCCATTTCCTCTTCCCTCCTGCCCCAGCCCGCTACCATCCGACTTTCGTCCTTGTGTATCCGAGGACTCCAGATACTAGTGAAATCACAGCATTATTTGTCCTGGGGGACTGTCTTGTCTCACTAACACAAATGTTCCTCGAAAAATACACATATGTTATAATCTATTTTCTATCTTTTCCCAGGATTGGAAAACGTCTCCTATCGTTAGTATGATTACACACACTCACATGCATTACACATGTGCATGCACACATTTTCTTTTTCCATTAGTATGTTGATGAACATGCTGTGTCTATATCTTGGCTGTTGTGCATTGAGTTAGAACAAACACAGAGCTGTGAATATTTCTTTGCCATACTTATTTCAGTTCCTTTGGATATATACCACATATATGTAATTAAAAAAAAAAAAAAAAATAATCTTATTTTATTTTATTTAAGGAGCAAAATCCTCCCTCCCTATCGATCCATGCGACCGTCTCTACCTTCCCACCAACCCCATGTGGCTGCTTTCTGCTCCCACACCCTCCCTAACACCCACCGTCATGTCTTCTTGGTCACAGGCATCCTGAAAACTGTGCACTACTAACTCACCCTGATTCAGGGTCATAGTTCTGAGCGATTTGCATTTTAATACATGTCTTAGTCATGTGCATGCTTTTTCTAAGAAATATTTTCCAATGGGGAGTAGAGAGGATTGGCCTTAGTGGTTAAAGAGGTGCGCGAACTCTTTGCAGAGACCCGGGTTCAACCCCCAGCACCTACAGTGGCATGGACTGAGAACCATCTTTAACTGCCAGTTCCCAGGAATCCAATGCCCTCTGTATGATGCTTCCATGGCATTGACGACACGGGAGCACAAAGCCTACAAAAGCAGGACAGTACATCAATACACATACAAAATAAATAAAATTTTTTAAAAAAAATATATTTAGAAATATTTTCAGGTATTTGGGTTTGTTTTTCATTACTTTTGAGACAGGGTCTTCCTTGCAGCCCCATGCCATCCTGGAAACTCTCATGCTAGACCAGGACTGTGCCTTGACTCATCAGAGGTCTGGCCTACCTCTGCTTCCCAGGTCCTGGGAATAAAGGCATGGTGCACCATGCCATTTTTGGCCACTTTTAACTGGGGCCCTGTTTTCCCTTCAGCTAACTTTGACACTATCCCTAGAAGTTGCAATTATGGTTTTGAAATGGCTTTCCCTCTATTTGTCGTTCTGGTCTTCTTCCCTCTGTAAATTGTTCTTGATAGCTGTATAGAAGTGTCTGTATTCAGAAAATGCGACCCTCTTGCCTAGTTTTTGATTTTGTTTGCCTTGTGATGGTCTTGCGGACCTCACCCCCACCCAAAAAAAAAAAACCTACTGTCGCAGCAGAAAAAGTGTAGAAAACTTTTTTTTTTTTTTTTTTTGGTCTTTTCAAGACAGTGGTCTCCCCTGTAGCTCAGGCTGTCCTGGAACTCATCTGTACACCAGGCTGGCCTGAATCACCATAATATGCCGCTTCTGTCATCTCCCTCCCAAGTTGTAAGGCACTTGCCACCACACCCAAAAACCAATTTTTTTCTGTTTTTCTTGTCCCCCCTCCTTATTTTTGGTTTTTTTTTTTCTTTCTAGCAGTTTTACACTTTGGAGTTTTTACATTGACATTGTCATCCACTTTGAGCTTGCTTCTGTACATGGTTTAAGAGTACAATTTCATTCCTATCCCTGTGAGCATACTGTGCTCCCAGCAACATTTAGTGGCGGGGGTGGGGGGGCCTGACCACGTTGTTCCTTGGGACTCAAAGAGAATCTCCTGTAGGCAGCACATAGTTGGACCTTTTTAAAAATGCATCAAGACTGTCAGTCACACTCCTGGAGCCTGGGATGGAATGATTGGATCACATGCACCTGTTCTTTCTACCGTCCGCAGTGCGTCATTTCCTAACCAGGCCTTGTAGTCTCTCTGCTTGATTCTCAGCTCTTGTGAAGATACTTCTTTGTGTGGACAGTCGCTCAGGTCCCATTTCAGTGAATGGGCGAGGCCCAGGGATCAGAGTCACCGCCAGCTGACCGCCCTAGTCCCTGCCTGTCTTGGTCCTGGATTGCGTCCTCACATGGTGGCCCAGCTTGGATCTGTGCCTCCTGAAGCTACTGGGTCTCCGGGTAATCCAATATGCATCACTCAGTCACCCACATCTGGCTACCAGGCAGCCAAGCTTAGCCCAGAGAAGCCGATGTTATTCCTTTCCTTGCCACTAGAGGGAAGGCGCGTCATGTATTTTCAGACAACACCAGCCACTTGGCTATCCCCGCTGCAAAGGCACCTTGGGCTTCAGGCCGAGCAGAATACTAAATGGCTCTGCTGTGATCTGTCCAACTCAGAAGTCGCTACAGAGGTACGACAAGGAGGAAAATGCAAGTTTGGGTCATTACCCCGGAAGTGATGAGGGAGCCAAAGTGGGCCTCCTTGCTCTGTTGCTGAGGCCGGGGGATCCCGTAACACAATAGCAATGGGCCCCTTTCCATGTTTTAATCCCAAGAAATGTCACCAAAATGGAGAGGTGGGGGCTGAGTCAGACTCTGCGCATTGGCGTCGCTGCTCCCCCGGGGGGGGGGGCTTACTAACCAGGAAGATGCTGTGGGGCGGAGCAGGCCTGCGAGCACAGCGGAAGTCAAAGGACCTCGCCGCAGGTCCTGCAGCTTGTGGAGATCAGACTGTACCAATGGGCTACCCTGGTGCCGCTGGGTCCTTGGCTCCTTTCAGCTGATTCTTCAGGCTCTTCCACACAGGCATTGGCACCTTAGCTCACTGAATAACCGGTCCACAGTCACACAGCTGACACGTGACTGGGTCAGGACTCCACCACAGGTGGGCTGTCCTCTGTCAATTACAAGACCAGGGCTTTGAGAAGGGTGAAGTCTGAGCGGATCCAGATGGCAGAGGATCCAGAGGGTAGAGAACTCCAGGAGAGGTCAACATACAAAACCATGACTGAGTGCCAAACAATTCTCATCTCATTTAATGCCCACAGCGAATCTACACATGAGGGGAGGGGGCAAGCCCCATGGGAAGTGAGCATACGCGGGTCCTAGACTCACTGGGACAGTGTGTGGAGCGGACATGCGCTGGCTGGATCTCATGACACTGTCACCCACATCCTGTTCTCCAGAGTCTACAATACTTAGGAAGTCCTAAGTTACTACCACTTCTCTTCAGCAGTCACATTCACTACCCTTCCCCCAACCCCAGAGACGTGATTGAAACGGTGGGGGGGGGGGGAAAAAGGAATAAAGACTCCAGCTGGCCTGAAATCAGGTTCTCTCTCTCTCTCTCTCTCTCTCTCTCTCTCTCTCTCTCTCTCAGACAGGGTCTCCCTGTGGCCCCAGCTGTCCTGGAACTCACTATGTAGACCAGGCTGGCCTTGAACTCACAGAGATCTGCCTGCCTCTGCCTCCCCAGTGCTGGGATTAAAGGTGTGCTCCACCACATCCGGTTTCACTTTTTCTTTTTCAAAGGTTTGGGAAAACAACATGGCCCTCACGCAGACTTTAGGCTATTCTCTTTGATCTTTTTCTCCTCAACTCATTTTGATTCATGGCAGCAGAAGTCGGTGGGGCTTAGAACAGGCCTGCATCAGGTACCACAGCAAACAGCCTCAGCTAACCCAGGCAGCTGGGATTCAAAGAAGGGACGGTGCAGCAGAGGACAGACACCTTGCAATGGGCACATTTCTTCCACTTGGGAGCTGTGAGGTGACCTCACTGATAGGAGGAGGTACCTAAGGCAGTCTCCCATGGACGCTGGGCTCCATAGTGGACACAGTGGGAGAGCACCAAGAGTCACTTCTCTGTCTCTTCCTGTAGTGCCAGGAAAATGTTTGTGTTCCCAGGGGATACAGTGGGTAACGGGGTGACAGGCCATGTGCCTAGGGGCTCACATTGGGCAAGGTCACACTATACCACACTTCCTTCTTCTCCATCAGCTACATGACAGGTGTTTCTGCCTGGCTGGACAGTTCCCCCCACTTTGCAGTCCACAGTATTCTGACCTGGGCTCAGGCCAACAGAACTGTTCGTTCCACTGTAAATGCAGAAGCTTTGCAAGCTAATGCTCCCTCTTCTAAGGAACTGGATGTTTCCACAGTATTCTGATTGCAACTGTGAGCGGGCCACAGAAAAAAAAGAGTATAGGAAGGGTGTGACTGTGTTCCCTGCATCATGGGTTAGATGGTCAGAAGCATGCAGGTTGGATGCCTCACTCCCAAGATACAAGCCCCACTGTGAACGGATGCATTCTGAGAGTATAAGGTGCATCATTGATGCTTAATAAATATCACCTAGGTGAAGGAAACAGGGGCTTGCTTACTGGGTTCTGAAAAGCAGCTCTCAGAAGCTTCTAGAAATGCAGGCCCTTCCATAGTGTACAAGCTGTGATCCTGAATTTGCCTCTGTGAGCCTACATTTGCCACCCTGACTGAGGTGGCCACAGATCCTGGGACGGGGAGAGAGGAAGAGAGTGCCCAAGGACAAGGGACCCTCGAGGCCACTGTGGAATACTGTGCCCTCAGGTGGTCTGGGTAGCACCTGGGGCTGGGTCTTCCCACGGGAAAGAGGAGGAAAGTTGGCCTCTCAGTGGACTTCTGATGGGGATGGGGAAGGGCCTAGCACAGGTAGAAAGCATTATCCCTCCCAGAAAAACAAACGAAGAATGGTATCCCTCATCTGTGGATGCTAGTACCAATTACCCAGTTGTAAGTATTTCCTGTGCACAGCCCTTTGAGCTTTTGTCCAAAGCAGTTGGGAGTGATGCATATTGGAAACAACAACAACAACAACAACAATAACAGAAAGGACTGCATCAAAGAACTGACTGAAACAGTGAACTTCTGCTCAAAACAGTCAACTTCCACATGGAGAATATTGAGAAAGACTGAGAAAGAGATGAATAGCATGTTTGGCAGAATGCATGAGCTCTGGAGGGGTGGGGGGATGGGGGGGACATGGGTTTAGATTTGATAAAAAATATATCTATAAATAAATAAATAAATAAGAAAAAAATGCATTATCCTGTGTACCTCATTGCTCCAAAACATCCCCAGGACACCATCTACTCTGATGAGTGTGAAAAAGGTTGCCAGGCCCAACACCCTGGGCGTGTCTACAAGAGAGAGGAAGGTTGGTTCCGGGGAGACGGGCGTGTTCAGAGAGTGTGCAGGAGTGCTCCCTGGGGAGATGTGTTCTGGAGAAACTTTGCCAGAGCTGGGTTATTTGCTGCCTTAGGGGTTCTCTGAAACCTGGCTGTCATGTTAGTGCCTGGCAGATAAGCCCAGCGCCCTCAGGATGCAGAGACAGGGACAAGCTGGCAGCCTCGATGAACCGAACTGGCAAGCTATAAGCTCAATGGAGAGACTCTGCCTCAGTATATATAAGGTGAAGAGTGATCAGGAAGATGCTCAGTGTCAACATTTGACCTTCACACACATACACATGTACAGACACACCTACACAGTCACACACACCCACACTCATGCTAGCTTGAGGACACACATGACACTTAAAAAGAAGGTGGTTCTACCAGGTCTTTGGGCCCCCACCTGGGAAAGAGGAACCTCAATTGGAGAATTTCCTCTATCAGACTGGCTTGTGGCCATTTCTGTGAGGGATTTTCTTGATTGTTGAGTGATGCGGGTGGTGCCACCCCTGGGCAGGTGGTCCTGGGCTGCATAGGAAAGCAGGCTGGGCACTGGCCAGAGGAGCAAGCCAGAAAGCAGTGTTCATTCATCTGTGGTGGTCTGTGGTAGTCTGTGCTTCCAGTTCCTGCCCTGAACTCCTGCCTGGCTCCCCTCCATGATGGGCTGTAAGCTGAAATAAATCCTTTCCTCCCCAAGCTGGTTTTGGTTAGTGTTTTGTCACTCAATTGAACAGAAGATGTGATGACCCAAAAAGGACTGAGGTATTCTCATAGGCCCCTGGCTAGTGCCTGTGAGATTGTTATAAAAGCCCAACTCTGGCCCTACCCAGGCTCAATCTCATGACCTTCCTCCCACACACTGCCTCCATCTGCCCTGCGTCCCTCACCAGAGCCTGTATCATGTGCTTCTGAATTTTAAAGGCTTCTAAAACTGGGAGTCGAATAAACCTTTTTCCTTTATAAAGTTATAAGTCTTGGATAGTTCATTGTAGTAAGAAAAAGCTGAGGAATGCAGTCAGGAATGAAGCATATTTGCCTGGCCCAGGGCCTACCTGTGACAGCAGATTCTATGAAGAGGAGATGCAGAGAAGTGAATGCAATTACGTAAAGCCACACAGGAAGGTCAGCCGGGCACAGGACTCGACCCTTAACTCCACCACACGGAGTGAAGAACGTATTCTGATGGTCCCAGTGTTTTTAGACAATGCGGAATGACCTTTAGAGGGTCATTGGAAGGAACTGGATGGACAGGATAACTTACAAAATAAAATTGGAACAGCCAAAAAAAAAAAAATAGTAGCCAAACAGAAAGGGACTCAACAGAAGAGATGAAATTTAAAAGTAGCCAGAGCTACTGTGTTTCTGTGGTATGACTATGCATACAAACACGCCCATCCATTAAGACACAAAGTATCTTTCTTAGTGTGAATTGGCATAAGTCTGAAAGGTTAATAGTTTAGATTGGAAGTAAAGTATAAAGGACTGGGTAAGTCCTGGCCTTGCGGGTCTGGGTAGCTGTTTTTTTTAAATCGTTCTGAACTTTGGTTTCCACATCTATAAACTGAAAATAATATTTATGGGCCATATCTCAGAAGAACATGAATTCAAATATTCCATGCAAAGTGATGAAAACAGTATCAGACACAAAAACACTGTGACACCAAGTCCCTGACACCAAACTAATGTCAATTATTAATACATATAGTCATGATGTGATGGTTAATCCTGGGTGTCAACTTGACTGGACTAAGGAACAAATAAGAGAAAAAGGATCTTCGGATTGGACTACCTCAACCCGGATGGCCCACCCCAAATGTGGCAGCCAGTATTAAAGGCCATGCCAGAGGGATCTGGTCCCTTTTTTCCTGCGGCTTGCCTCTCTCTCACTGGTGAGTTTGTCTTGCTGCTGCGATCAACCTTTCGGATCCCAGCATGTACTGAGACCCTCAGATCTCTTGGAATCCATCGGGCCTTCAGCACCAAATTGGGACTACTAACATCAGCACACTAGCTCGACTGAGCAGTTCCCTAGATTCTCAGCCTCTCCAGTGTGGCACGCTACTGTTGACTCCTTGAACTCTGTCACGTGAGCAAATCAATAAATTGTATATAGCTATATATTCGTCCTGTTGCTTCTGTTTCTTTAGAGAACCCTGACTGATACACATGAGTATGTATTTATATGCAGGGGTTTGTATATACAGAGAGGTCCTTTCGAGACCCTAGCAGTTGGCCCCAGATAGTGTTACAAAGCAGACACCTGCCCCCACCACCCCCCAACAAGGCTCCTCCTGACCCAACTCCAGCATTTCCATCCTGTATACAGAAGGGTTGCCTGGAGCCCGCCAGCTCTGGATTTGTTTAGAGCACTGACTGTATTTGTAGGAGAAGCAGAAAATGAAAAGGGAGAATCCCAGAGAAATCCCTGTCTCCTTAATCACCCATGGGGTCAGGGGTCAAGTCTCCCTCTTTGACTCCCCCTTCCCGGAGCAGCTGGATAGACCACGGGCTTTGGCTCCCTTAGTAGTAGACCCGCAGGACCAGGCTGGAGGGCAGGAGTGCTGGTACCACTTCCTGGTGGAGTTTCTTGTGTGCTGTACAGAGCGAGTGCCTCCTGCCTCACCCCCAGGAGGGATGGGGCTAGGGAAGGATGCGGAGTCTCAGAATCTTTGCATCCAGGGATGTGAGTGGGTTTTTATATTTAGCAGATGACTCACCTCCCAGCACATTAGATACCGCCTCCCAGCTCCGCTCTGGCAGGCGAGGTGCTGGGGATCTCAGTGGGGTGAGATCAGACAGGAGATGGGGAGAAAAAGTCAGAGAGCCTTGGAGAAGGAGGACACTGGGGGACAGGCGTGTACAAGAGGAAGGGAGGATCAGGGCCCAGGATCAGAAGAGGGCAGTCGAGTCAGGTCCAGAGAAGGAATTCTAGCAGGAGACTGGTTCGGCCTTGCCTTGATCACACAACAACCCCTGAGGAGGGAGTAGAGAAGAGACAGAGGCCCATGCCGCCCACCCACGTCTCCTCAAGCCCTCCAAGCAGTGTGTGCAAGCGACTTCCCAGCCTGAGCTCCATCTAAAAAAATGCCAGAGCAGAATGTCACTATCCCCAGTAGGGTACCCTGCCCAAGGCAGAAGACATCGTAGCACTGTGGAACACCAACATCGGAACAACCAGAGAGCTGATGAACATGAAGAGCCTGGCCCTGCGCCATCCCAGTGCCTTTGCCTGGGTCAGCCGCCTGCCTGCCCGTCACAGCACTCAGGTGCCACTAATGCATATTTGGGTGCAAACCCTGGTCTGCAGCTGCACTGCAGTCTGCTTCCTCAACATCTGGCACAATATGAAACCCAGGCAAGCACTAACTTTTCTCTGTGCCTCAGTTTACTACTTAAAGCATGAGGTGCCACTTAAAAAAAAAAAAAGACTGTTCAAATATGTAAAACAAGAGAAGAGGAACAGGAAGCTGGCTTCGGACTGTTCTTCTCCAGAAGAAATCTAAGCATTCCCTAATCAGGGGCTTGACAAGAAATCTAAGCATCCCCCTAGGCCAGGGGCTTGACGAGGACGCCACAGCTGGTGGATCCCTCAGTTCCAGCCTGGCAAAACTTTGAGTTACTGTTCTAGTTTGTCTTCCATTGTTGTGACAAAACACTCTGACCGACACCAACTTGGGGAGGAAAGGGTTTATTCAGCTTACATCTCCTGGGTCACAGTTCACCACTTAGGGAACCCAAGGCAGGAACTCAGGGCAGGAACCTGGGGGCAGGAGCTGACACAGGCCATGGAGGAATTGCTGTTCACTGGCTTGTCCCCTGGCTCATGGCCAGCCCGCCTTCTTACAGTACACACAACAAACCTGCCCAGGGTGGCACTACTCATTGTGGGCTGGGCCCTCCTACACTGCTTCGACATCAAGACAATACTCCACAGATGTGGCCACAGGCTAATCCAATGGAGCCATTCCCAACTGAGGCTCCTCCTCAACCCATGTGTGTCAAGTTGACACTAAAGCTATCCAGCACATTGAGCCCCTTGTCAACTTGACACACAAAAACACATCATATTTATACCACCACCTTTCCAGTTCTTATCCCCAAGTATGATGTTAACATTAATCACAACACTAAACAGTACAACCTTAAAAGCCCCACAGTCCTTAAAATGTCCAAACACTTAAAAGTTCACAGTCTCTTAAAAGTCTCTTAACTGTGGGCTGCTGAAAATCCAAAACAAGTATACTGTCTTATTTCAAAGGGAAGATCAGGCACACTTCAAAAAAACCTAAGTCCAGCAAGTAGCTCAAGGCTGGACACCTGGGATTACCTCACGATCTTCTGGGCTCCAAAGGGTTTCAGCAGCTCCCCTTCTCTGACTCTGCCTGTGGCACACACAGCTCATCTGCATGCCCAGGCTTCGACTCCATTCCACATTTGCCGTGCTCTTGGTGGTCCCCCATGGTCCTGGCATCTCCAAAAGCTGGGGTCGCCACTGAAACTGAGGTTGCTTCTGACCTCTCCTGATGTAAAACCTCAGCTTCTTTTCCTAACCCCTGAATCCTGGGTCTTCACTGCAACCAAGCCACACTCTGACCAGTGGCCTTTCCTGGCCTCTCATAGTGCCAGGCCTCAGCTGCTCTCTCTGACCCCCTCAAATTTCAACACCAGAACCATATAGGAGACTCTTACACACTACCAAGTCCTGCTTCTGGCATGAGATGGAGGCTCAGGCCCCTTCTGGAACATAGCTTCTGTGTGCTGACCCTGAAGAAATTCTTCCCAGAAGATTTCACCACAGTGATGCTGGTCTCTTGTTACTTACAGCTGATTTTTCAGCCTCAGCTAACCAGCATCAATTGTCCCAGTACAACAAAGGTTTCACTTCAGGTTCTGGTCTCTTGTTACTTACAGCTGATTCTTGAGCCCCAGCTGACCAGAACCCACAGATTAAACAGTACTGATAATCTCTGCTTCCCTTTGAAACTAGAAACTTCACAAGCCAGGCCTCCATCTTCTACAGCTCTTTCAGCGAAACCGTTCCAAGTTCCACAGCCATGATGTTTAGGCATTCAATTATTTTTCTAGCCCAAAGTTCCAAATGCTTCCACAATCCTTCCCCAAAACACCAAGGTCAGGTCTGTCACAGCAATACCCCACTCTCTGGTTCCAATTTCTGTTCTAGTTTGTCTTTCCATTACTGTGACAAACACTCTGACCGACACCAAACTTGGGGAGGAAAGGGTTTATTCAGCTTACAACTCCTGGGTCACAGTTCATCACTTAGGGAACCCAAGGCAGGAACTCAGGGCAAGAACCTGGAGGCAGGAGCTGAAGCACAGGCTATGGAGGAATGCTGTTCACTGGCTTGCTCCCCTGGCTCAGGCCCAGCTTGCCTTCTTATACGGTACACAACAACCTGCCCAGGGTGGCACCACTCATTGTGGGCCGGCCCTCCCACACTGCAGGACAATCAAGACAATACTCCACAGATGTGGCCACAGGCTAATCCAATGGAGCCAATTCCCCAATTGAGGCTCCCTCAACCCAGGTGTGTCAAGTTGACACTAAAGCTATCCAGCACAGTTACCCTCTTTTCTTCTCACCACAACCCGTACGGGAGGTACTGTGACCCCAATCCTAAGGATCTGAGACTGAGACTGAGAGTCCAAAGACTTGGGCATGAGTAGGTAGCAGCCCCCACTGTCAGGACTTGAACCCAAGTCAGAGCCTCTGACTGGTTGGTTGCTTGGTTTATATTTACATTCTCCAAGCTACCTCTTCACTTTCCCACCAGCACTCTTGGGGCCCCTCCACATCTACCAGGGTCAGGGTCAGCTGTGGAGGCCATGATGTGGACTTCCTGCCCATGCCCCTGCCCCCACCCCACCTCCCTCTCCTTTCTATCCATATGAGGCAAAGTTGAAAGGCACCCCACCCCCACACCAGCTCCTGACTATTTCCTACAGGCCTGGTGACTTGTGTTGTCTAAGGCACTATAAGGCATATCTTGGAAAGCCCAGGCTTGCCCTTCGAGGTCCCATTGCCAGCTATGCTCCGACCTCTTTGGTCAGTGCACTTCCAGATGCTTCACTGGGGCTGGTCAGGGTTCCTGGCACCGTTTATGGCTTTTCTGGACTTGGGGCTATCTATGGCCCAGGAGTGTATCCTGTCGTCATCACAGCTCAGTCATACTCTTGCATCTAGAGAAAGGACCCTTCTTTTTTTTTTTTTTTTTTTTGGTCTTTTCGGCAGGGTCTCCCTATAGCCCCAGCTGTCCTGGAACTCCAAATCCCTATGTAGACCTTTCGGCTGGCCTTGAACTCACAAAGATCCACCTGCCTCTGCCTCCCAAGTGCTAGGATTAAAGGCGTGAGCCACCACGCCCGGCAGGACCCTTCTTAATATGCAGATTTGCCATGGAAAGGAACCTTCTGGAAGAGCTCCAGTAAAGACCACTTCTCCCACTTGGGGAGGCAGGGATCCGGCCTCATTCTACATTACCTCTTCCCTGAAGGCCTTCCTATCACACAGCCAAGAAGATCAGTAGAGACTGGAGTACAGTCCCTAGCCAAGCGAGTATGCTCAGTCTCTCTCTGGCTTCTCTATCTCTCCTTTTCTCTCCCTCCATCCCCCGACAACCAGCCTGTAACAGAAAGGAGCCTCCTTTCTGTGTACCCCACACCTCAACCCTGACACATCCTGCTGCTGCCAAGGACATCCTTTTAATGGACCAGGTACCAGAGATAAGCACATAATGGGGAATCCTGGGGGTGGGGAGGCAGCAGCTCTGGTACAGGAAGTATCCTCTGGGAATCCTGATTCAATTTCCTAGCCTCAGCCCTCAGTTACTCTGTCTAGAAAACAGAAACAGCAGGTGCCTCACAGACACAGTTGGAAGTATTCAGGGAGACCGGACCTATTGAACTAGGCTAGCCAGGTGCTAGCTCCTAAACTAGAAGCCTAGAAGAGCAAGTCAGGAGCTGGATTAACTTTATGTTAGCACAAACTGCACACGTGCAGAGAAATGAAAGTGGTACATTACAGTTATACCCACCAATGGGGAGAATGTCATGGGATCCCAGCTCAAGTTGAAGAGCTTCTGTCAGGGGAAGGAGAATAGTTTTCTCCAGGGACTAGATCCTCTTATGAGCCAGCAAACCTGGCTCACAAGAGGACAGCACGCTCAGAACCACCCTGAGCTATAGAGGTGAGTGCCTGTCTTTTAAAGACAAGTGGCTTGTCTGATGAGAGGATGCTGAGCTGAGAGAATATCTGCAGTTGTCCCATGATGAAAGCAGAGGCCACATCAAGGCTGAATGTAGCTTGCAGGCAATCATGAAGTGGCTTGTGTTATAACAATCACTGTCATGCCCAGGAAGGCCTTCTGGATTCGAGATGCCACTGACCAGGGAACATGGCATAGGGAAGGGTCCCAAAGGAAGCAGGGGTTGATAGTGACCCAGTTTCTACCAGGTACGCATGGAAGTAGGAGGTGAACATGCCCCATTCAATTAGCTATGTAATTTCACACACACGAAGGCCTGGAGACAAAGGTGTTATGGCTCTTCCAAGACTCCAAGATTCAAGACAGAAAGGATGTCCTCTTCTTCTCTACACGTGTCTTCATTTCCTTACAAACCCTTTCTTTGGTGGTGGAAGATGTAGCATACCCAGCCAGGATTTCTCTTACAGAAATTAACATCATAAAACACAGAGGAAGAAACAGTTCCCAAATAATTTGCTTCCTGCTTGCTGAAGCTTGGCCACCTGGGCAGTCACCTGATACCACAGTCACTATTGACTGTGATGGTGACTATCTTGAGATGACCCTTGCCTCCCCAGCAGACTTTGAGTCCCCTACAGGGCCAGGGGACACCTGCTCCTCTGTGACGCTGCCATGCCCAGTACAGACCTTGACATGTAGTAGGCAGGACATTCTATTTCAGATGGACTGCTACTTAGATGCCTGCAAGCACTGGAAGATGCAATCCATGCCTCTGCTGTTTCTTTTTTGTTATTTAGTAATTTTTTTAAATTTTATTTATTTCTGTATGTGTATCGATGTACTGTCTGCATGCAGGTTTGTGCACCCGTGTCGTGCAATGCCGCGGAGGTCAGAAGAGGCTGTCGGATTCCCCTGGAACTGGAGTTCTCCTGGAATTGGAGTTTCAGACAGTTCTCGGCCGCCATGTGGGTGCCGGAGATCGAACCCGGGTCTTCTGTAAGAGCGGTCGGCGCTCTTAACTGCTAGGCCATCTCTCCAGCCCTATTTAGTAATTTGTAATTAATCCTTAAAACAATTTAGTCTTGGGCTAGAGAGATGGTTCAGTGGTTAAGAACACTGACTGCTCTTGTAGAGGACCCAGGTTTGATACCCAGCAGATACATGGCACCTAACAACCTTCTGTAACCCCAGTTCCAGGGGATCCAACACCCTATTCTGACTTTCATGGGCATGGCATGGCATGACATGGGTGTACCTACCTTCATGCAGGCAATACGCTAATATACATAAAATAATAATAATAATAATAATAGCCTCAAAAGCAGAAGGGGCCTAGGAAGCTGGATGCTGGGGGCTTCTGGATTGTCTATCTTCAGTGTCCAGTCAGACTTGCTTTTACAGTGATCTGAATAAGAGAAAGAGAACAGCAGGTTTAAGCGTCTCTCAGGTAGTTGCCGAGGTTTGGGTTGCACACTGTGGCCTGGCAAACTCTAGGCAGCCTGGATGTGACTCTGTTCTTCCAAGAGGAACAGAGCTGTGGTCCCCGTGGCCATGGACCCTTCCACTCACTGTTCTTGCTGAGAACAAGGCTCTGGCTTCCGGAGTTTCTCCCCACATGGCTAAGCAGGTAGCTTTCCAGGGACCCAGCCTGCCAGCTCCTCTCCTTCCACTACAGGCCTGGCATTGCATATTTTGTGATTTTCCAACAGTTCCTCAAAATGTTCTTTGTCCTAAAAGCCACTGGAAGCCCAAGATGCCCAAGGAACAGGTTTTGTTGTTGTTGTTGTTTTGTTGTTTTGTTGTTTACTTTCTCCAAGTTTCTCTATGTTCAACAAGAGGAAAATCTATCAGAAACAACGTAGCCCTTCACACCAAGTGGATTCCATGGGTGTAGAGATCAGGCAGCCAGCTGCGAGATCAGGGAGTCTACTTCTGCCCCATCCCTCTCCTATGCGGATAAAGCCACAGTCCCTGGAATCCCATCCATGGTCCAGCAGAGTCAGGAACAGGAAGGGATTTCTGTGACGGCTTTTGGGTACCACTTATACAAATAGCCGTTGAGAGGAAGAATCAGTCTCTCCAAAGAGACACATCAGACATGGGTATTTTCCCACTTAGAGTTTCTAAGTTATTCATAAGAACATGAGTTGAAGCATTGAAGTCATTTTTTTCAAAAGGCTCATCTTGAGTATAGTCCAAGACACTCAATTTCACTTGTGCAGTTTGTAACTGGCTGGGCCTCTGACACTCTGAAACAAGGGAAACTTCCATAGAATGACACTCTGACCTCTAAGATCTCCACCCAGATGAAACTCAGCTCTCAAAAGCACCTCACAGTGTAAACATGGCTCTCTGTGTTTTTGTGCACCAATAAATAAAACCACGATGGAATCAAGGTTAAACCAGGGGTCTAAACTTGCATGACCTACAAATAGCCTTCAAAGCCAAACTTGTCTCATTTCAAAATCCATGTTCTTCCCCATGTTAGTAAACCTCAGCCCTCAACTCTAATGAATCTGTATCATTCAATGTCAGCTCCAGTTATTTATAAAAGTCAAGATGAAAAAATAGTTATTGCATTACGGAGTTTCAGCAGCTTCATATAACAAAACAACAACCGAACCAAAAAAAAAAATTAAATTACATTAAAAATATTCTCGTCAGTTTCAAGACAACCTGAAACATGCCTTAGCCAGAATAGCACAGCTCTTGAAGCAGTCGCTTCCCTGTGCATAGTCACTTGGAGAACTTCAGGTGCAAGAGGACACTTGTATCAGCTCAAATCTGCTTTCTGTCTTTCTGGAGTCTGGGATGATCAAAGGTATATGTATACATATGTGTACAAATACATATACATGGGTTTGCATGTACATCTGAGTATATGTACATGTGAGCAAGTCTGTGTGCATGTGTGAATATGTGCAGAGGAATGAATTGTGAATGGGAGTTTATGTGCATGGGTGAGTTATCAAAGGAAAGCTTTTGTAACTCAGACACGTGTGAATGTGTCTGAGTATGTGTGTGAATGATTGCTTGTGTGCATGTGTGTGCCTGTGCATGGATGTCCACAAAAGACAGAGGGGGAGGGTGGTAATGAAAAGAACAGAGAGCAGCCATTATCTAGTCACATGACTGATCTAACCGAGGACAAAGAAAGAGATCGTATTACAAAGAACAGACAGAGTGGATGGGATCTGGTAAGCCATCGAGCAACTGGGGTGTTTCTTGGCAACTGATTAACACAGTGCTAAAAACATCCATAGAAGTGGTTGTACAAACACTGTGTGGCCACAATTATAAATCGATGACTAAGAATGGAGCAGGGCAGAGCTATTGAGCGGTCAAGAAGCCTATACAGCCTTGTGCTGCACAAGGCTCCCACTTGGGAAACCCACTGCTTGGTGCTCCCAGGAAGGCCCTTCTGATTTTTCCACAGCTTGCCTGTCCTTTTACGCAGATGCATTCCTTTTATGTGGCCAGACCTGTTTGCCTCAGCTCTGTCTGCAGGTCATCAGCCCTTCACGGCAGGATTCAGTGTCCTCTGGGATGTGGAGGGTGGAAGGTTCCAACTCTCCATCTGAGCTTGTTTACACAAGAAGCATGTCAACCACAGTATCCTCTCATACTGCTTTCTAAAATTCAGAGAATTGGAGGGATGATGGATAATGGAGGATGGATGGATGGATGGATGGATGGTGGATGGATGATGGATGGATGATAGATAATGAATGGATGGATGGTGGATGGATGATAGATGGAAGATGGATAGATAATGGATGACAGATGAATGGATGATAGATGATGAATGTCTGATGGATGGATGATGGATGGATGATGGATGGATGATGGATGGATGGATAATGAATGGATAGATGGCTGGATGATAGACAGATAGATAGATGGTCAGATGATGGATGGATGGATAGGCAGACAGACAAATGGAAAAAATGATTCGATACTTAGATGCACAGAGACTGCTTGTACACCATCAGGAATGGGGGGACAGTTCTACATAGGTTATCTTTTGGATATAGTGTAGAATACCAGAATCCTAGCCCTCATAAGGAAGGCATTCCTCAAATTGTCTGTAAACACCCAATAACCACAAATTATCTGTAATCACCAAGTAAATGACTTGGCTAGATAAATTATATTTAGGAATGAAAATAAACAGAACAAGGATACATCTCCTCCTAGGATTGTAGTTCACACCATGTCAGTCCGAGGCCTCGGCCCTTCCAGGTCTTCTCAGAGCAGTAGTCACCAGTCACAGCCAGAGCACCATGTCCTCCACTTTCACTAAGATGTGCTGAGAAACTACTTCTGTGGTTATTATGAAATCATGGTTGGGAAGTTCTCTGCTTGGTCATTCAAAGTCACACATAAATTTATTTTTATGTGTAGGAATGTATTGCCTGTGAGTAAGTAAGTGTACCCATCTCATGTAGTGCCCACAGAGGTCAGAACTGGAGTTATGGATGTTTGTCAGTCACCATGTGGGTGCTGGGAATCAAACCCAGGTCCTCTGCAAGAGCAGTCAGTGCTCTTAACCACTGAGCCATCTCTCCAGCCCCCAATTTTTAAATATTTTATTTATTATTTTTAGTTTGTGTGTAGGAGCACATTGCCTGCACGTATGTAAGTGTACCCATGTGTGCAACACAAAAGTTTTGTATTACATGATTTCATCTTCTTTCTCTTTTTACCTCAGCTATCAAAAGTTCAGAACTGAATAAGATAATTAACCAGAGTGACTAGACTGGCCTACAGCACTAGTATAAAGTTTAGATCTGACACACAAATGTGCATCTGCCCACTAAGCTGACTACACCTATGTTTATACCTGGAAGTGTTTCCTCCTTATCCTTATTTGTAACTGTCTCTGATACTTTGTGAGAAAGAGACATGAGTTAAAAAAAATTGAGAAATTAATTTGTGTAATGTCAGCATATTCATTTTTAATGGATGCTAACAAGAATTAAGCATAAAACAAATATGGTCCCAGAATCACAATCCATACTGGGAATCTAATTACACAGTCTTATACACCCAGCCAAAAGGCATCTGGAAGACACACACTGGCTTATACGAACCACTGCCCACTTCCCCAGTGCCCACTGCCTCAGACCTGGGAGTTTGCCAAAATCCAAGGCCTGTACGCCGACAAAGGAACAGGTGATTTACCGGCAGCCAGCTAAGCCTTCGCTTCCATTGGTCCTGAAGATCTCTCCTTCATGACCATTATGTTCCGTAATGTTGATCTTCTAAATGTGACGTGGGGATTTGGCTGCCCTTCTGAATCCCTGTGATAGTCTAATCCTTGCATGGGTAGAAGCCTGGCTCTTTGCCTTTTGCAGGCAGGAAAACTGAGAGCAGAGTGGTGAACTCACTTCCTGAGGTCACACAGCCAACCACTCAGAGCTGTCTGATTCCACAGTCTGGGTCAGCTCCCAGGTAAGGCTGAATTCCATGAATACAGAACACGAGGGAGACCTGGCTTTCCACTGCTTCCTGTGTAAGTCACCTATCCAAACCAGCCAGACACTAGGACAAAGACTTGACCACAGCCTGGAAGACAGGACAAGTGTTTGGAAGACGTATACAGTGTCTCACTTAAGGGGAGTCTTTAAGCCCCAATGTCTCACCCAGAGGGAAGCCCTCTGCCAGTTTCAGTCCACTGTTATATGAGCACTGGTTCTCCCAGGGGCCAGCCCTAGGCTCTACTTATCTAGATCCCAGGGCTTCTCTCCATTTGGTTCTGAGTCTTGCTGTTTTGGATCTTATAGGAATGTGTCAGCAACCCTGGCCCCAATCCACTGGACTCACTTGACTGAGGGGTCATAACCAAACAAGAATATGTCTTTGAACTTTGCCAGATGTCCCCTGAAGACAAAAGTGACCCATGTTGAGAAAGTCTGGCATGGGGCTCACGGGTTGCTATAGAGTATGACTCTCTACAAGCTGGGGTGTGTAGGACACGACAGCAGGTGGCAGATCTGGCCAGGAAGAGCTCCTGCATTACAAGGAATGTTCAAGGGGCCATGTCACTGACCACTGCCCAGCCCCTCAGCCTGAGCATCATTTCTCTGGAACAATGCACTGGTCCCCTTCACTAGGTTGGGAAAATGGGTTAGAAATTAATGGCCTGGACCTCTCGATTTGGGGGGGGGTCTTGTGATCTAGTATTTGTGACAATGAGTCAACCCAGCTAAAGCCCCCCCCCGCCCCTTCTCCTTAGCTGAAAGGAATAGCTTCACAAAGGAGAGGGACACTAAGCAGGGGACTAGGGTGCTCTGCCCCTGTCCCCAGGAACCCACTCTGCAAGCACTTGCTGGTATCTCTATCCCCATATCCCTGACAGCCAGTACGTGGGTCCCCATGAGGACTCATTCTTAAGATCTCCAGGGGCACAGCTATCAGACATCACCAGAGATTCACTCAAGACAAGACCACATGCTGATGAGCTATCATGAACTCTGAATGCCTGCCTGTCCCTGGCTCACACTGGCTGGAAGTTATGCCCAGGGAATGAACTGTTTGACTCTGCTCATATGTCAGCGAGCCCACTCTTGGGTCTTCTGAGGAGTGAGGCCACTTGGCTCTGGGAGGCAGGTAGTGCAGTATCTGGTCAGTGCTGAGCTGGGTCTGGAGGGCACTGTGCGTCCCCCAGACAATATGGGCATTGCCTCTGCCCAGAGTTCAGCCCTCCAGTGGTCTTCAGGTGCCTTCCTCAGCAAAACCCATGCATCCTGGCTGGATCCTCACCCCTCCTCCCACACAGATGTGAAACACCTGGGCCACGTCCCTGCTTTGGGGAGAACCCTGCTGTTTTCTCTGCCACCTGTTCTCAGTGTGTCTTTAGCCCAGCAGTGGTCACGGCTATTTTGAGAGCTGGTTAGAAATGCACAATCTCAGGCCCCTCCCAGAACATTAAACTCTCAGGTTACCTTCTAATAAGGTCTCCAGGTAGCTGACTGCATAGTGAAATCTAGAAGCTATATGATGTGTCCCCCCACCCCCAGAAGCAGAAACCCTCACCAGGGCACCTGACTATGGTGGATATGCCCTCCATGATTTACCCACCATGTCTTCTACAATCACACGAATCTACCTTAGTCATGAATGCCCTCTAGAAAGGGTAACTTGCTGCCCTTGGTTTGGCCCAGCTGCCTCAGGATACCAACAGCAGGGCCGCTCTCTCTTGCCCACCCTCCATCTTGCCTGTCATAACTGGGGCTACATTCTGCTCGATTCATCTTCAGCACAAGACTATTCCAGTAACACTTCATCTGCTTAATGATAGTGAGTCACTGGCTGCTTTATGGCTCATTTCTGGTTATTTTCAGAGGAGAAACCTGAGGTCTTGGCAGCAGGGACCCCATCCCAGGGCAGGCAGCTAGGCACCCAGAAAGACACAGAGCCAGATGTAGAATGAGCAGCTCCTGGAATCAGTGAGAATCAGGATTCCCAGCCCCCAGGAATCCAGAAATACTGGCTCAAGCTGGGGCTGAGATTACAATACACAGACTCCATTTTGCTGAATCAAGAAGCCAAAAGTCAGAAAAGAATGGAATGTGGGCAGCAGACAAGGCAGGAGGACCATGACCAGGCCCTGGCTGAACAAAGCACACTACCTCCCAACATTCCTGAGTAGGCCTCGGGGGACTCTGGCATTAGCAGCCCACCACAGGTGGGGTTCCCTGAGGACCCCTGGTGTCGATCGCCTGCAGGTCTCCGGCTCCGCGCTTGGGGAGCTAGCTGTCTGTGGTTTCGAAGGAAATCTGAGCAGGACTTAATAAATCTCATGTGCAAAATGAGACGAAAGAATCTTGCTCTGTATAATAATATAAATACATTTGGACCTATCCCACCTGACACCCTGGAAAGATACGTGAGAAACTATGGAGCAGAGACTCCGACTGCTCAGGTGGGCTGCTCGGGCCCCGCCTCGCAGAACCCTCACTTCCGGAAGTCATGTTCTTCCGGACTCTTTCCCCTTATACCTGACTGGAAGTAACTTGGCAATGTTTCCGTTGTTTGTTTGTTTGTTTCCACTGTTTTGGAAGATAGGGTATGTAGCCCAGGTACTCTCAAACTTGCAATCCTTCCGCCTCTGCCTTCCCAGGTTGGGGATTCCAGGGATACCACTTTTTTTTTTTTTTTTGGTCTTTTTGAGACAGGGTCTCTCTGTAGCCCCAGCTGTCCTGGAATTCGCTCTGTAAACCAGGCTGGCCTTGAACTCACAAAGATCCGCCCGCCTCTGCCTCCCAAGTGCTAGGATTAAAGGCGTGCCCCACCACACCCAGCCGGGATACCACAATTTTAAGGACCAACTCAACTCCAAACTTATCTAGGTCAGCTTCCCAGGCTCCCCTGTGAGAGTTAAGTGTTCCTTTCTCTGGACATTGCATGGGGGACCAGGGACAGCACTGGCTTCTTCTGCACTTATTTGTGATTGAGTTAGAATCATAATTCCTGATCTCTATTCCACACACCACTCAGTGCCTTGGGTGGGTAACCTAACCTCTCTACAGCTTAAATTATTTGACTATAAAATGGGTATAACTGTAGTAACGCTCATCTCTTAGAAGTGATGGAGAAATGAATTAGGAGGTGCATGCCAAGTACCTTATGTATGGGCATGAGCCCACACAGTCACTGAGGCCATGCCACCATATGGTCATTAACGACATGGTTGTGATGGCAAGAAACCCCAGTGGCCACTAGCCTGAGCTCTTGAAGGGACAGAGACATTTTCAAATCACCTTTGACCCTTGCTGTGAGTGGTAGTTACTGTTAATTATCAAGTGACAGAATCTAAAATCACCTGGAAAATTGGCCTCTGGAGTTGCTTATGGGGAATTATCTTGATTGCATTAACTGAAGTGGAAAGACCCATCTTAATTGTAAGGCAGGAAACTTGAACTCTCTAAAACAGATGTAGAATCTGATTTGTGTCCCTAAATGCCCTTCAGCGTGGATCCATTCACTGGGCCCAGTAAGAGTCCCAACCCTTTAAGACACTGTCTTTCCTCCTCCCAGCAGACAGCAATTGACAAAAAGCTCCTTGGATTCAGTTGAGACACACATTAGACTCTATAGGTCATTATTATATACATATATACATATAAATCACATATACATCATATATAGTCTCATATATATGAGAATAAGTTGGGTGGGGGCAGCGGGTGCAGGTACCACAAAAGTATTGTACAAAGATCATAAAAATTCAATTAAAAATGATCAAATGGGGGCTGGAGAGATGGCCTGGGCTGGAGAGATGGCCTAGCGGTTAAGAGCGCCGACCGCTCTTACAGAGGACCCGGGTTCGATCCCCAGCACCCACATGGCGGCCAAGAACCGTCTGAAACTCCAATTCCAGGAGAACTCCAGTTCCAGGGGAATCTGACGCCCTCTTCTGACCTCCGCGGCACTGCACGACACGGGTGCACAGACCTGCATACAGACAGTACATTGATACACATATAGAAATAAATAAAATTAAAAAAAAATTTTAAAAAAATGATCAAATGGCTATAGAAAGCTGGGCACCCTTTGTGTTCTTTGCTTTCTCCTTCCTGACCATGGATGCGATGCGACCAGCTGCTTTAGACACTTGCTACCCTGACCTCCCTGCCACGATGGCCAAAATGGTTCCTTTTCTCTTAAGTTGCTTTTGCCAGGGTATTTTATCACAGCAACAGGAAAAGAAACTGAGTCACCATGCCGTGTCTGATTGAGAGCCTCGACACTGTAACATGTTGCTCTGGGGACTGACGAGGGAGATGAATGGTTTCAGCAAAGCTGAAAAGTTTATTGGGTTGGTCGCAGGTGGTCCCACCAGCCCTGAGGGGCGGGTATGTGGGAGACTTGCTCTGGGGCTGGCGGAGGGGGATTTTATAGGTCTCTAAGGGCAGGGGACTGACGTGTGTCCAGAGAGCTGGACTAATGCCTAAGTAAGGTTATGACTGGACCCCTGGGGGGCAGGTACTCAAGTGGACTACTGACTTCTCCAGAGGGCAGAGCTGAGTTTTCCAGGCTTTCTGCTGGTTCTTTGTTCTCCACTGGGGAAAAGGGCACCTAAGGCCAGAGAGTGCTGTGGCAGGCAGGGCCTTTTCTCAAGCCTAACAGGAGCAAGGTGAAAATGGAGGTGAATGGAGGCGAATGGAGGTGAACGAGGTGAACGATGTGTCTTGCTCTCACCAAAGAGTGCTGCAAATTTATATATTCCTTTTTAAATTTTATTTATTATTTTTATTTTGTGTGTATGAATGTATTGCCTGCATGTATGTAAGTGCACCCAATATCTGTGGACATACATCTCAATGAACTAACCTATTGTTGGTAGATACAAAGTCATGGTTATCTTTAGAAACCATGCTTTAGCCCTAGGGTCCAACTCCTTACCTTGAAGCTCTTAACTACAGCCTTGGTTTAGGTTATGGAAGCATCAGAGAAACAAATATTTTTTTTTACTTTTATTTATTATTATTTATGTGTATGAATGTATTGTCTGCATGTAGGTCTGTGCACCCGTGTCGTGCAATGCCGCGGAGGTCAGAAGAGGTTGTCGGATTCCCCTGGAACTGGAGTTCTCCTGGAATTGGAGTTACAGACAGTTCTCAGCCGCCATGTGGGTGCTGGGGATCAAACCCGGGTCCTCTGTAAGAGCAGTCGGCGCTCTTAACCGCTAGGCCATCTCTCCAGCCCCAACAAGATATATTTTTAAAAGAATAAGAATATGACCCTAGGGCTAAAGCCTGGAGGCGTTTGGTTGTTTCCAGGACCCTAAGAGAGCAAGCCTGAGGAGAGCAAGTCACCCTTCGCCTCTCCTTCTAAATCAAAGCCTTCTCCAGGTTACAAAACCCACATGTAGGAAGTGGGAAGTAAGACACACTGGTTTCTGTTCTCCACCTCAGAGGAAATGAAACTGGAATAAAACAGCAGAGAAATGCAGAAATCAGAATGTGTGAGTGGGTGTGTCCATACACACACACACACACAAACACAAACACACAGACATACAAAAATACATATAAACCTATACAAACGCAAATATACACAAATACACACAAACATACAACCACACAAATACATACTCAAACACACACACACAGGTTCCTCACACACAGGCACATCTATGCGATGGTGCTTCTGTTGGTAAAAATAATTTACATGACACATGAGAGGCTCGCATGGCTGGCAGACATCACAGAGGGGGTAGCTGGGCCTCTCTGCTCTGCCCTCTCCAGTCCCAGGGGGCTCAATGCCTGTCACCCAGAACACTGGTTGGCAGACTGCTATCAGGAGGATTGTCCCCTGGGAGGAGTGTCTGTATCCCTTCTGAATGCCTATAAGGAGGAAGTGTCCCTATAGGCATCCTATAGGAGAGCTACCCTCAGGCCGTGTGTATGTCTACCTTCTGGACCTGGGAGGGCAGAAAGAAGCAGACAGTTTGCTACCTCTACTAGGTCTGTTTTTACCTGTGGAAGGGGCTATTCGGAGGGACACCAGAGGACTGATGGCTCTGCGGTAGAGAGCAGATAGCCATGCAGATGACTGTCATCGCAGTGCTACTGTTAGGGACAGCAGCACCATCATGACCACAACTAGGTCTGTGAGATGATGCTCTAAGCATCTTCGATCCCTGATGTGCATCAAAGCTGCATCCCCCCCCCCCGCCCCGCACCCTCCATGCTTCTAGACATACTCTGGGATAATTCTCACCACTTGCATGTATGTCTTGAGCTGGCTATGTGTTCTAGTTTGCTTTCAAATTGCTGTAACAAAACATTCTAACCAACACCAACTTGGGGAGGAAAGAGGGTTTTTTTTTTTTTTAATTCATCTTATATCTCCAGGGTCACAGCTCATCACTTAGGAAGCCAAAGGTAGGAAGTCAGGGCAGGAAACTGGGGGCAGGAGCTGAAGCACAGGCCAGGGAGGAGTGCTCCTAAGTGGCTTGCTCCCCTGGCCCATGCTCAACATGCTTTCTTATACAATACACAACAACCTGCCCAGGGGTGGCACCTCACACAGTGGGCTGGGCCCTCCCACATCACTCAACAATCAAGAAAATACCCCACAGATATGGCCACAGGCCAGTCCAATGGAGGCAATTCCCCAATTGAGGCTCCCTCAACCCAGGTGTGTCAAGTTGACACATGACTCTTGAGAACCAGTGTGTTTGCTCTATTCTCTGATCCACAAGACAGAGCCCCAACACACACACACACACACACACACACACACACACACACACGCACATGCACCTCTGTGTTGCTGCAGGAGACCCATTCAGCCCACACAAGGCTGCTGTACTCCACTTCCAGGGGAACCCGACATCCTCTTCTGACCTCCATGGCATTGCACAACATGGGTGCACATGGGTGCAGACAGTACATCCATACACATAAAAAAATAATAATTTTTTTAAAAGAAGAATGAACTTCCCTAGGCACTGAGATTTCAGAAACTGCCCATCACAAGAGCTGGGGCTGCTTACACTGACCTGCGTGGGACCACACTGATTTCTAGGAAGTGCTTATGCATGGTCTTCCCTGATGAATCCTTAGCTTTTTAATGAAAATGGTGCTGAGATTCAAGGTGGAGGACTGTGCTTCTAGTTCAGACTCTGAAAATAGCAAGCTATTGACTTTGAAAGGGGGCATATTCTCCTTCGGACCCTGGTTTACAGGAGAGGGCTGAGCTAGGCGGTCGCTACTGTCCCCTCCCACCTTAGGTATCTATAACAATGAGGGAGGGGCTCAACCCACCATCATTCATCTATCAGTGAAAGGTGAATTAAAGATCTGAAGATTCCAGTCTAGACTACACAACTGTTCACTGACTGGGTCCTCAGGAGCCCCTGCTTGCAGAATCACTAAGCCTAACTGCTGTGGGAAAACCCCAAGGACCCAAGAGCTGTTCAGCCAATATCTGCTGCTCAGGCTAAGGCAACAAACGAAATGAAAGTGGAATTTCTTGTCTTCACTGCCCAGCCTCCCTAGGACCAGCTATCAGGCCTCGTCACTACATCACTCACGTTTAATTCTGGGGCTAAGGTCTCCCCTAGAGTTGTGCACTGCACAGCTGGCACAGCAGTGTGTGGTGGCCTCCGTTCTTCTGTGTCCTCGCTGAATACCATGCATCCTCACACCTCCCAGTGCCTCTGTCTTGTGGCTGTCATCGCCTGGAATAGCTCCTTTCTTCTCCAGCTGTGCAGTTCTTTCGAAGGCTGCTTGAAACAGCTCCTTCTCCATAACCTCTCTGATCCTCGCTCCTAGCTGCAAGATCAACGGTTTATCCCCCTTAGGGCCCCCCTTCCCTGACCCCAGCATCAGTCACTGTACCGCTTGATTAATTATTGATGGGCCTCTTCTCCCCTACTGGTCTGTGTTCCTGGATAACATGAGCTTGCCTCTGTGGCTTCGAATTCCCAGCACCCCACTCTGCCAGGTTTATGCTAAATTTTCAGTGAATTCTTGTGAATTAGATGAGCCAAGTTTTCTTTATCTTGCTGCTCTGAGTCAAATACAGTGACACCAAGATGTATTTTTGAAAATCAAATTACAGGCTGGGTATGGTGGTACATATTTGTAATGACAGTGAGTGAGAGAGAGAGAGAAGAGGACAAAGAGTTCAAAGTCATCCTTGGCAAGATAGCGAGTTCAAGGCCAGTCTAAATTCCAAGAGACCCTATCTCAAATAAACATAAAAACACCAGAAAACTAAGACACAACATATAAAGAGCTAGAACTATTCAGAATGCCCCCAAGGCATCATTGACAACCAGTTGTTGCCTTAGTGCTTAGAGAAGGGAGCAGAACTGTGCTGATGTTCTTGAGTAAATGAAGAATTGGCATGTGATATATTGTATAGCTTCCCGAAACCCCTCAGAGTGATAGGGACTCAGGTCATGAGATTTCCTAGGGCATGAAAGCATGGCTGCATTGCAGAAGGCCACACTGAGATGTGGTCTTTGCACACTTTATTGACATGTAACAGACCTCCTAGATAGAGTGTTGCCACTGTAGGCTGGCAGCTGCCAACATGGTTCTGAATTAGCTTGTTCATCCTCAAGGACCCAGAGAATGAATGTGAAGGCCAGCTGCAGAGCGTGGAATGTCTTCGTAAACAGGGGCTCAAGGCTAGTTCCTTGACAGCTCATCAAGGTTTGAAGGGGAGACAACAGAGAACAAGTGAATTCCCGGGAGAGATGGACATGCGAGGTGCACCAAGCTGGCAAATGGCTTGGGCACAAAAGACATCCAAGGATATCTCCCCTCTGCATGGTAGATGAAGCCAGGGCAGTGGCCAAAAACAAAACGAAGGCAGAGTGCCTGCTCCACCCCCCCCCATTGATCCCAAGGGCAGACACAGTCATTAGAGAGAGCAGTCCTCAGAGAGAGGAACTTCCCAGTGAGGACCAGCAGTAGTAGGTGTCTTAAGGACAGCTCTCTGATAGTTTACATAACCACATCCATATACTGTTATAGCTACCCAGTTTCTCCCAATTTACTCAGCTTCCTCCCCCCATCACCCATTCCTGAGATATGAACAATTTTCCAACTTTTCCAAGAGGCTTATGCCCATCCATCCCTAAATCCCCCCAAACAGTGAGTGAACTATACAGACAGGTCCTCAACATGCCAGTAATGGTTAAGAACTTCCTTTCTAGAAATGCTTTCAAAATCAACACAAACTTTGCTAGTCCAACCGATCTCCTTCCTGCAACAACCAAGCAATCCCTTCTATGTGCAGTCCATGCCTACTCTCAAAGGAAGACCCTCTCTGCATCCTGATGATCTAAATGTCTCTTCCTATAGACCTTGAACTCCCTAGACCCTCTTGGGAAAAGTCAAATTCTTTACCTTTCCCAAGAGGCTCTGGCTTCTCTCGTACTTTCCAGGAGGAAATCCATAATCTCGGAATATCATGACTGATAAGCAAGCCTTTGCTTGGGGAACTGGGGTGGGTGTGTGATTGATGGTGTGGGTTTTGAGCCACAGTAACAGTGTGATATCGAAGGGAAGCTTTAGGTCACATTGTGTCAGGTCACCTCCCATGCTTAAGTGATAGAGCTCCAACGAAATCTCTGGACACCAGGACAGTTTCCCTGCCTGTCAGCACTCCATGTGTACTGTCACAGACTGACATCAGGAAAGCAACACTCTCCAGAATCTAATGAGAAAGCATCTAGAAGTTCCATATTTGGGACTGTTTCTGGGCTCTACCTTAAGGGTCTCTGCCCCCGGCTGATTCCAACTTGTTTCATTTCCCTGTAAAAAACCATAACCAGGAACTGGGCAGCCTTCAGTGAGCCTGTGGGTCACTTTAAAGATGACTGAATCTAAGAGAGGTCTTGGGAACTCCTGAGGTGTAGGTGTCAGAAATGAGGTGATATAAACTGATCTCCCTCAAATGTTTCAGATGATCTCATCCGGTCAGATAGGGAAGAGCTGTTCACGGGACTCTCCTGTCCTGAGCAAGGTAGGGGGAAGCCTCGAAACCCAAAGAGTCGGATAATCAACATCCGGGCTGAGGCGAATTCTATAGACACTCACCCCTAGCTGAGGATCTGAGTCTCTCCCTCAGAAGCAGCAACCACACTCTGAACACAGTTTCTCCAGAAGTGTCCAAACGTGCTTCATGATTGGGAAGGATGTGAAGGAGCATACCTTATGTTCAGGCCTGTCCTCATTGGTTCTGTACTTGAAGAGAACATCCAACATCATTCTAGAAGCTTCTAAACCTGCTTCATGGCTGTGAAGGAACTGAAGGTGTATGCTTATCTTATGGCCTGCCCTCCGTTGTCCTATACTTGGAGATCATCTTAGATGCTTCAATATGACCTCAAGGTTATAGGCAACAGAAGTCCCCATCTTGTTCCAAGAGCACTCCCATCCCCCCTCACCCAAGACACGGGAATGTTAGTGATAGTTATAATGCAGCAGCAGCAGCAGCAGAATCTGCCAGCATCCTTCTAAAGACATTGCCTTCATTAACTTACATAAGCTCCACAACTCTGTGAAGTGAGTACATTATTATTCTTGTTCTCCTGATGAGAAAGCTAAGTGGCAAAGAGATGAACTTGCCCAAAGTCACAGAACAGGTAAAGGGTAAAACCAAGCTTCTAGCCAAGATCTTTACCTTAGCACCATCCCTGTCCAACCCCTGGTGCAGGGCACCTTCTACAGAGTCTGTTTGAACAACATCAGGAAAATTGCAAATTCTTGCGGGCAAAGATTTGAGAAGCAGAGATGAGAGAGACATCCTCACAGGCAGCAACATGGCGTAGGTCTTATAGACATGGTATCTAACTATTCTAACAACACTATGATGTGATGGCCATAGGATAAGCTGAAGAAGATTTGTCTGCTTTGAAAATAAGAACCCCTAGTTCTTCTAAAGTCATGAAACATTTATTTATAAACTTTGCTATATTAGCTTGAACTCTTAAATATTCCCAATAGGTGACCATTTTTTGACCAAGACAAATGGTGGTTTCATAATGGTTCAATCTAGAATCATATGCTAGGTTAAGCAGAATCCATAATATTTGAGGAACAGCATAAATAGGAAATGATTTGATCAATGCCAATTTGTCACCCTCAGAAACTGCCCATGGTCTAGTCACCTGCACACTACTCCTTTGAAATTCTAGGTCATTCCTGAAGCACCAGAACCCACTCACCCTGTGGCACGGCAAAGATGGGTTATATAAGCTGAGTGCTAACGGCAGCGTGTGGGAACACTGTGACAAGCACATTTGTTAAAATTCTTGTAACTCAAGGACTGGAGTTGTATCTCAGTAGTAAAGCACTTGCCCGGAATGTACAGTCACAGGGCTTCATTCCTAGAACCACAGTAATAAAAAGAAATAAATAAACAGAACTCAAACAATTCAAAGACTCCAGTTTGGGTTTTCAGTTCTATCCGTCAGTTTCTACATGACCTTCAACAATTAACCTAACCTCTCAAAGCTCAAAATACCATGAAGGAAAAGAGGGATGGAGGGAGGAGAGGAAGGAGGGTGTGAAAGATTTTGTTCCCAGGGGAGCTATAAAGAATAACCACTGAGACTATACAAAAGCTACAGAAGGCCTCATGAACACTGTGCCCAGTCTTCTCTGTGCTGTCATATTTTGGCAGTCACTGTTCACGTTCCCTTGGCATCTGTCCACCCAACCCAATTTACAATGGTGACTTTTCAGGAAGGACCACTCTGTTTGGTCACTTGTCCTGTGTGCTCACTGTGCATGAGCTGAGCAGGGCTGGACCTAGCCGGATGGTTTGGCACCGGGTAAGCTGAAGCCCCACAAAGCAGGCTGAGCTTCCTCCTCTCCCACCCCTGTGCCTGGAGAAGGAGAGGGGAAGGGGGTCGAAACACAGACACCCTCCCTCTCTGGCCTGCATCCTGGAGAAAGAAGAACCGGCTCCATCTCCAGAAGCCAAAGGAACAGCTTGCTCTGCCTGAGAAGGCGAGTGCCAGGCGGGGATCTGACAGCAAGGAGGGCACGGTGCCAGCCACACACAAGGCACTCCGTTAGGGCACAACAGCTGACAGCAGGGCAGGGAGACGAGGAACCCAAGCAGAGGGCTCCAACTGACCCTCCAGGCCACCTGGCATTTAGATCACACAGGAGCAAAGGCTTCCTGTCCCCTGGGTGGTTTTCTCCCCCTACTTCTCTTTGTGACGTGGGGGTCCCTAGCTTTCCTTCCATCCTTGTCCACCTGCATACAAGTAGCTATACAACCTCCTTCCTTATTGTTAGGGCAGAGACCACACATCCTGGGTAGTTGGCCTTTCCACCCTCCTTTCCCACGGCTTCCCAAAACCCTCTTGATGATGTCACGCAGACCAGTTTGCTCACCTTTCTGGCTTTCCTTTGAGACACTCATGTGTTTGAACACCGGGTCCCCAGATGGTGGCGCTGTTTTCAGTGGTTGGAGAACTGCCAGGCTGTGAGGCTTAACTGACATAGGATCTTAAGGGTGGGACTTGAAATTCTGTGTCAGTCTTGTCTCTGCTGCTTGCTTCAGTAATATGGGGCGGGGTGGGGTGGATGGAGAAGTGGCTCAGAGGCTAGGAGCATTGACTGCTCTTGCAGAGGACCCAGGTTCAATTCCAAGCACCCACATGGTGGCTAACAATCACCTGTAACTCCAGTTCCGGGGGAACACGATGCCCTTTTTTTTACATCCAGGACCACTGCACGACATGGGTGCACTTACATATATGCAGGCAGTACACTCATACACATAACATAATAAATAAAATTAGGGGGCTGGAGAGATGACCTAGCTGTTAAGAGTGCCGACTGCTATTGCAGAGGACCCGGGTTCAATCTCCAGCACCCACATGGCAGCTGAGAACCATCTGTAACTCCAATTCCAGGAGAACTCCAGTTCCAGGGGAATCCGACACCCTCTTCTGACCTCCGCAGCATTGCACGACACGGGTGCACAAACCTGCATCCAGACAGTACACTCATACACATAAATAAAATAAATAAATAAATAAATAAAATTAAAAAAACCATGTGTGGGACTTCCACTGTCATTGCCATTGCCTTGAATTCCACTATGCTTTCCTTGCCCTGTGAACCAAAATGAATCTTCCCTCCCTTAACTTGCTTCCGTCAGATATCTGGTCTCAGAGATGAGAGAAGTATGCAATACCGTTATTAAACAAGCTGTGCACTTCGTTGATTTCACGTGTGACTTGGTGGTGTCCGTGCCAGTGGGGAGCTCTTGCCTTCTCAACCCTGACTCACTGTAGAATCACCCACAAAGGTTATAAAAGCAATCCTGGTCCGGAGCACAGGACAACTGACTCAAGCTATAGGCAGGGATGCATTTTCCAGGTTCCCAGAGTATGATATGAGTTGAGACACCTAGCTGTTTCTCCACCTTTCTAGCAAGAAAGGTCTGCAAGCATCCTGCTGTGGCCTGGGACTTGGTCAGGGTCAACCACCACCTTCCCCCTACGCTGCCCCCCCCCACATGCCGGTTTCTCTATGTACCAAGGAAAAGGTGTTCCCCAAAGCCCGGCTCAGCTCTTGACAGGCTGCTGTGTGCTCCCCATCTCTCCTGCCTGCTCGGAGTGTCGATCACAGCCCCCGGCGCCCATGTGGGTCTTGATGGCACCTGGCTGACCAGCCACATGCCTGGTCCCCCAGCTTCTGAAAGATGCTGTGTAGGGAGCCTGCTTTCCTACCCAATTTCCTTATTAGTTTGGGGCTTGTAAAGAGGGACTCCCTCAGGACTGAGCAAAGCCGCCCTCACAAGGGTCATCCGGAACACACTTCCCTCCCCACATGGCCTTGAGCCCTGGAGGTGTAACCTTGCCCAGAGGCAGGGCACATGACGTCCCATGTGCAGGCAATTTTCAAGGTGTGTAAATATTACTGCTGCCCCTCCAAAGGGTTCGGAGTGTCATCTTCTAGGTTACGCATCCCAAGCAATGGGTCTTCTGAAGAGAGAACTCTATGTGAGCCAAGGGATGTGACCATGGGTGACAGGATGCCACTGCCACACCGAGATGCTTGCAGGCCCAGATGGCATTCATTAGAGAGGGAGTGAAGCCAGTTCCCAGGCAGCAGCCCTTTCCCTTCCTCCCAGCCTCAAGGGCACCAGGAAAGAAGCAGATCTTCCCTTCTGGGAATGTGTGTCTGGTATTTCTGCTGAATTCCAAATCTCTACAGATGGGAGACATTGCTCTTCAATGTCACTGCTCAGACTGAAGGGACAAAAGCTCTTAATAGTCACCACACGGAATCCAGGTACTGTGACCTTGAACACACTCCTCAGCTGGGCTGAGCCTCAAGTGTACCATCTGTGAAACGGGCTAAACTCTCCTTGCCATTTTTTTTTACATTTCCAAAAATGTAAGGATATAATCTTACAGTTCAATGTCAGGGATAATCGATTATCATCCATAGATCCTTACAGTTCTTGAGCCAAACAAAATCAGGCTGGAAAATACAATTATTGCATGAAAATCATACATACCTATAATCCCAGATTGCAGGAGGTAGAGGCAGAAGGATAGCAAGTTCAAGACCAGCCTGGCCTACACAGTGAGGCCCAAGACAGCCTGGGGTACTGTCCAAAAAGAACAAACAGCAAGGCTGCAGATCAAAGGTAGAGAACTTGACCAGCATGTGAGATGTCCTTCAGTCGTTCTCCAGAATGGACATCAAAATAAATAAAAAGCAAACAAAAGCCCAACTCAGTGTGTGACCTGGAACCCCCAGTTCCTCAGAAGATTGTGTGTAGTAACAATGAAAAGAGGACCATGCATCTGTGAGTTCAGATTTCACCTCTGCTCCTTACCTGTGGGAACCCCCCCCCACCCAGGCAACCACCTTCTCCTCAGCATGACATTGATGTTATTCCTCAGCTCACAAGTGCATCTGGCCAGCACGGAGGGAAAAGCATGAATCAACAGTCATCAGCATCGTTGGTGACCCGGGCGTCCTGACATTGACAATGACCAGGGCCTCTGGAGCTGGGGAATCGCCCAAGTCCATTACTTATTTTCTAACCTGCCTCAAAGTAAAATCCTACCCGAGGCTTCACATTTACCTAGAAAAGCAGACTCCTCTTCATGGGCTCTGTTATCCTCCTCCCAAGCTCTGAAAGGGTATGAGATGGGGTTTTGAGACATAACACAGAGGGATAGAAGAAAACTGGTCAAGGCCCCAGAACACGCTGAGGGACAGAAAACAACCCTAAACCTGCTGAGGCTGAAAATTTCAAGAGAAAAATAGGCGGCTGAGTCCTGAGCAGGAAGACTCCTGGCAACTGCCTCCTTGGGGACAAGATGAAGAGTGGGCAGCTCGGTGGCTCAGAGGCTCCTTCCCCAGCAGAGCACCGCCACATCAGCCTGCCTGTCACCCCTCAGCCTGCCCGTCACCCCTCAGCCTGCCTGTCACCCCTCAGCCTGCCCGTCACCCCTCAGCCTGCCTGTCACCCCTCAGCCTGCCCGTCACCCCTCAGCCTGCCTGTCACCCCTCAGCCTGCCTGTCACCCCTCAGCCCCACCCTTCCTGCCCCATCCCAGAGAGGCGACACAACACCAACGTGGTTATGAAAGCAAATGAATCCAGATTGCAAGGTCTCTGATTTAAATCCATGACCTTCGTTCTTTGCACTTCAAATGTGGGCCTCCATTTCACAGGCACTTTTACGTAAGTGTGTAGGGGAGGGTTGTCACTGACGCTCAGTGCCTCTCTCCCAAAGCCTGCTTTGGAAAGGGCACCTGGGCACCAAGGCTCTCAGGGAGGAACACTCCCAGGGGACTACGGGCTCTGACATTTTAAAGAATGTTTCCATTTGAGGCCCGGCGTGGTGGCGAGCACGCCTTTAATCCTAGCACTTGGGAGGCAGAGGCAGGCGGATCTTTGTGAGTTCAAGGCCAGACTGATCTACAGAGTGAGTTCCAGGACAGCTGGTGCTACAGGGAGACTCTGTCTCAAAAAGAAAAAAAAGAATGTTTCCATTTGATACAAAAAGAAAGAAAGAAAAACCATGGCTTTGTGAGTTTATCCATCCTCTAAGCTCAGCCTCAACGCACAGATACACAGGGAATGAGTGAAGCTGAAGCCCTGGGACCGACCCAGACTCAGAGGGTGGGAGACGGAAACACTGGGGAAAGACAGGCAGAAGCAAGAATGAGGGGCAGGCTTACCAGCCAAACACGATCCAGCTCGACGCAATAACTTCCTGAGTTCCCAGAGAGACACGGTGGGACCCATATGCGTCACTTAAAAAGTCTACTAGTCCCACTGAAAATTAAAACATACAACTAAAGGTTTTGTTTTTTGAGGTGAGATTTCACTATGTAGACTAGGACAGCCTTAAAGCAATCCTTCCGCCTTAGCCTCTTGATTACTGGTATTGTAAGGATATATCACTATGTCAGACAGTTTTTTTTTAATTTATTTCTGTATGTGTATGAATGTACTGTCTGCATGCAGGTTTGTGCACGCGTGTCGTGCAATGCCGTGGAGGTCAGAAGAGGGTGTTGGATTCCCCTGGAACTGGAGTTCTCCTGGAATTGGAGTTTCAGACGGTTCTCGGCCGCCATGTGGGTGCTGGGGATCGAATCTGAGTCCTCTGTAAGAGCGGTCGGCGCTCTTAACCGCTAGGCCATCTCTCCAGCCCTGTCAGACAGTTTTAATAGTATATCTTGGTGCATGTGGTGTATTGAAGTCATCATCATTCTAACATGCAATCTATAAGAAATAACTATGCTGGGCATGGTGGCGCACGCCTTTAATCCCAGCATTTGGGAGGCAGAGGCAGGCAGATCTCTGTGAGTTCAAGGACAGCCTGGTCTACAGAGTGAGTTCTAGGCCAGCTGGGACTAAAGGGAGACCCTGTCTCAAAAAAAAAAAAAAGTAACTAATGAGGAAATGTTGCTTTTTTATACCCAATCTTTAAAATCCATGTGGACTTTATATTTACAGCACACCTGTATCCGCCAATGCCACGTGGCAAATGTTTAGTTTCCTCTCTAGTGAATAACTACCAAAGCAGATCACCTGAGCTACTGACTACTTTAGGAAAACTTGGGAACTAAAATGAGTGTGGCGTGGTCCTAGCCTTGGAAGAGCAAGGGAAGCCAGCCAAACAATTTTCAAATGGAATAGAAGTGATGAGATTGAGGTACTCAGGGGCGATTTGGGGCACGACTCATTTTGCCCAGTGTTTAAGCTTAAGACATTTCCTGTATCAGAAAGGCCATGGAAACACTGTAAGAGCAGGCTTGCTGCAATCAGCAGAGGCCAGGTCCTGCTGGAGATGAAGCGGAAGCCGGTTTGTAAGAGATTGAGAATAGGTGATAGGGGAGAACGCGTAAGTGAATGCTGGGGGATGAAAAGATGGAGGTGAGAGGAAGAAAGCCCTGAAGAAATATGACAGAATCATCCTCAACGGGGGAGGTCAAGGGTTCCCATGGGAGATCCAGACACAAGTCAGGTCTCAGGTCACATAAGCAAAAGTTATGACAGTGAGACAGAAAGGAGACGGGAGGGTGGGGTGGAGAGAACATTTAAGGTGAAAGGGAGTGAAAACTGTTGTTCGTGTCTGGGTCTGACCACGCCAGCCCACGCCCCAAGGGTCCTTCCTTGGTGAACAAGGGCATAAAAGGCAAACCCCTGTCGGTGACCTCTGTCACCTTCCGGCCCTGCTCTCCCTGTCCCAGTGATTCTGCAATCACACCACATCACGGCCTCTTCCCACTTTTCACCTCTGGCCTCCCTGTCTTCTCCTCCCTGAGACACGCCTCCATCCACCCATCCCCAAGCTGTAGCACCTATCAGTGTCTGAAGACTCATAAAATATTGTCTTGTCTTAAAAGTCTACCTTGGAATGATCTCTTACCCTCTTTCCTGCCATATGCGTCCACTCTAGTAAGCCCAAATGGTCTCACCGACTCAGAATACCCTGAGGGCCAAGGCTACATCTTGGTCTCCATTGTATTTCCTGGAATTTTTTTACAGGGTTCACAAATATTTAATAAACATAACTCCATGAGGACAGGCCCTCCTTATTTTTACCCACTGACATAAACCTACTTTACAGACTGAAGTAAGCACATAATGCATAATTGGTAAATAATTTTTGGATGGATTGATGAATGGATGGATGTCTATACAATCAGACCGAATCCTTAAATTCTCAAGAATAGGAATCACATTGCAAACCCACTGGTAGGTCTTCTTCAGCATATAATATAGGATTCTATCCATAAGGAGAATTTAAAGAACTCTATTGACTATTGATTGATGATACTAATACCTTGAACTTATATGTTGCCTTCTTCCAAAGAAGGGATTGAACATAAAAATATGCCCAAAGTACATTATGTATGTATGAAATTCTGAAATAAATGAATAAAAATAAGAGGAAGGAATCAAACACTTTAGAATAGAGGTTACACCTTAAAGCTTGAAAGCATTTTTGGTAGTTTTTATATAGGTATGTGCTTTCCTTACTATTGACCTACAAATTTCCCAAGAATATTACCCCTCTGGTACCTGAAAGTATATTAAACTCCGTTGCTTATTCTTTGCAGATAGGAAAACAGGACGACAGAAGACTTAAGTGGTTTATTTTGCCATAACATGGGAAAAGCATAGCCTATGCCATCATCCAGAGCTCTACGTGGCCAGCTACGGGAAACGACTTTCCAAAGAGTGTTAACAAACTTGGGTTTCCCAGAACAGCTTTCTCTTAGTCAAAGACATATGTAGATTCTTGGTACCTAATAAACTCAACTCAGTGGCAGTTTTATCTTAGGAGAAGTCTTTATGGAATTAGCAGCATCTCCCTAAAGATGCTTACTGTCTATGTTGGTATGTTCATGGAGGGTAAGGTGCTGATCCAACAGGTCCTTATAACAAAGTCAATCCTTTAGACAGTGCCAAATAACCACAGTTTACTACCCAGGCAGCCTGATAAAAATTCTGCCCCTGCTGAACCAAATTAAGAACAGCTCTCCCAGATGGCACCTGTCCTGGATCCATTTCTTTGATGTGAACCACAAAGTCCACATCCCACTTCCTTGCTGATTTTCTGTGGTTCAGCAATGTTGATCAAGTTTCCTTCCCAGAGTTCCTCAAGGGAAGTACTGGCCCATTCATCAACCTCCGGGAGATACACACACACACACACACACACACACACACACACACACACACAGAGCACAATCAGGTACAGCTTGATGAGTTTCATAATGCTCCAACCAAAAGCTCCAACTAACTCCAAGTAGAAAATTTTCTATCTGCCCATCTCTGGAGAATGGAAGACTGGTCAGGCAAAATGCAAATAAGGCATATGCTTAGCAACAAGATATTATGGACTGCTGAAAAATGACTCTTCTAGTCAGGAGATGACTGGTGAACTCACTGTTAAGACAATGCTCCTTAGAGCAAAAATATATGGGAAACTCCCAGCGCTCCTGCCAAGGAGTCTTTGGAGAGATAAGCTGTGGTGTTCTGGACCCTCAAATGAACAATACTTAATGAGCTCCTTTGACTTATTATGGGAAGTGCTAGCTTCTGCAGAAGGTATAGGGATAAGGATGCAATGATTTTCTCTCTCAGAAGGCTTATCATCTAGTGAATGTGCCATGGAAACATATCTTTACTCTTAATACCATCATATGAACAATATAAACTGACTGCAAAAGGGCTACAGAAGTGGCTTCTCATCTTTTCCTGTAAGATTGAAGTGGTGGCCATTTGAATGATCTAATCATCTTTTCCAAGAAGATTAGGACAAAAGGAGTGTGCCCTAACTTTTGGAAATGATAGCTCAGGCTGAAAAATGGCCTGATGTAAACTCAATGCACAAAGACATTTAAAATATTCTTTTTAGGAACCAAAGAAAAAACGTATACACATCCAGCAAATAATTAATATTGAACCAAGGCAGTTGTTGACTCAGGGCAGGTAACAGAACACCCCAAAGTGTAAAGATGATTAAGTGTGAATAAATGCCTTCAGGACTGTAGGATTGACTGGAAGATTCATAGATTCCTGATATTGTTTATTGGGATTTAAATGGGAATGGGAAAGATGCAATTAGAGTTCCACAAAATGAGCCAAGGATTGATTTTCTTCTTGTATAATTAGCCCTCTAATCAAGAAACACACAGTATTTCACATTTTAATCTTCAATCTTTATTATCTAACTCAATACTAGGAATACAGCAAGTAGTCAATAACTGTTGAATGGATAGATGGAAGTATGAATGAACAAATAAAGACAGAAAGCCATATCAGAACAAACACAGCAAGCTCCAGTCTTGCCACCACACTAATACTCACTTGAATTTTGGTCAAAACATTAAATATCTCTGAGCCTTGCTTTCTTCATCTGTAACATGGGTATCATTTTAACAACTATCTGGGACTGTGGTGAGGATTAAATGGAATGGGGAAATACCTGGTAAGCCAAAATAAGACTTTCTAAATTAGTATCTCTTTTACATAAGGAAACTCACATAATTGGGGAAGCAGAGTCCCCTCAGGCCATCTTTATCCTGCTTGCTTTGAGAATTGTCCTGCGAATCCACCCAGGCAGCAGAGCAGTAACAAAAGTCCATGAAAATCCATGACCAGAGATGTCACCATGGCCATTCTTGCCACTCAGAGCCAAGGAGATACTTAGCTTGGTACCTACAAGCAGGAAGTCATATAATCCCTGCATTTGGTTTTCTGAGCCCTGGAATTATGATGTTAGCTAGAGCCTGGGGCTTTATTCATATGGAAGAGCGGCTGAATGATCCACAATTTTCATCCAAGTGCACACACACACACACACACACACACACACACACGTGCGCGTGCACACACAGCCCAGCATGTCCTGCTCACATTTGCCTGCTCCTGACAAGGTAACTGAACCATGTGGTGACGATATTAATTAATTAGACAGCTGCTGGAGAAGGAGTCTGTACAACTCTACAGCTGCTTTCCCAGGATATTTTGTGTGCACACAACAAACAGCCAACAAGGTCCGATGGGTCAGAATGACACAGGTGAGGACATGAAAGACTCCTAGACAGACTACTGGGGAAGAACTGCCCTCTGCACCCTCTCCTGCCAGGCACTGAGCTGTGGTCAGTGGCAGAGTAGGCACCCTGCTTTGGGGCTTGGTACCCAAATGAACTAGGTCTAAGCCCATCTACCCTGTGCTCGCTGTGAAGTCTTGGCTGCTTAACTGTTTCTCCTCTCCCACTTTCCCACGTCCATCCACACCAATCAAATCAGTATGCTTTTGTTTTTTGTCTTTTTGAGACAGGGTCTTCTTGTAGCCCCAGCTGGCCTTGGGTATATAGACCAGGCTGGCCTTGAACTCACAAAGATCTGCCTCTGCCTCTTGAGTGCTGGGATCAAAGGCTTGCACCACCACGCAGGGCTTCAAATCAGTATTCTTAAATAGTTAATTCCTTGTCAATATTTTTACCCTGATAGATAGCATCACCAGGATGCCTTTCTACTTCTCCAGGCCAAATTCGTCCTGTAACCTTCCTCACCATCCTCTGTCTCTTCAAAGGCCACTGAAACTCCCAGCGAAATGCAATTGCCCCTTTTTATCTGAGCTCTGTAGTAATGAGATCATGATATTTTCAGGGTTTGTGACAAAGTTCTTTTCAGGTTGCAGTTGGTTGCTCTCTACCTTCTTGCTCTATTTTGGGCTGAGTTGTGCAGCCCATTATTTCTTGGATTAGCCATTCCTTACAAACTTTAATATGCTAGAAGTGAACCATACTCACTTTTCCCAAGAGTGGATCTGTGGGAAAAATTCCTCTGTCCAGTGTCTTTTAGGAACATGTGCCTGGAAGCACTAGGAAAAAAAAACCACAGCGTCAATCAATTTCAAGTAAATAAAATGTTCCCTTAATGACCAAGTAGTTTTCAGTTCTGCTTGTGGGCAGATGTCATGCCTCCCTCCATGATCATGGGCCAGTACCAAATAACACTTTCATTACAAGGCCTGAAAAAGCTGATACAAAATGCAGCCTTCTGTTCTAGACTCTACAATTCCCACATCGGAGCCTTGAATCCCTTCTGTCATCTGGGTTTTCACAAGTTTCCATCGCACCTCTCAAGTCCATCCAAGTGGACAAGCTAAAGCTCCAGACCACAGAGCTGACTGGCCTCGTAGCTCTAAGATTACACCTTCCATAGGAAAGAAAGCAAAAAGCCAGAGATGGTGTGTGATTTTCGGGACTGCCGTCCCAGGAGTCTCATAATGAACTAGACAGGCATGGTACTCGTGCCTGGTGCATGCTGCGCAGGGACCTGCTGAGGCACTGGATTCTTAAATGGAAGAGTCCAGTACAGAAAACAGAGAGCACTGCTTGCTATCTATAGACGTCCATTTGAAGGTCACAGGTCAAACCATGGGTAAACAAGGAGGTGAGTGCCTATAGATCCCCTTCCTATGAGACTTAGGAGTAAATATTTAGACTTGGAATATATATATATATATATATATATATATATATATATATACCAAACAGTTGACCAGGACTGGAGAGATAGCTCAACAGTTAAGAGTGCTGGCTGCTCTTGCAGAGGATCCAGGTTCAACTCCCAGCAACCCCTCAGCAACTAATGGTCCATAACTCCAGTTCCAGGGGAATCCAATGCCTTCTTCTGAACTTTAAGGGCATTGCACACATAGGTAAAACCTACCTGCATGCAGGCAATACACGCATACACATAAAATAAAAAAATATTTTTTAATAAAAAAAGAACAGTTGAACTTTCAGAGCCCCCAAGGTCTTTATCGCATTATTATCACCACCATGTGTATTAGTCACTGTTCTGCTGCTGGGGTAAGACACAATGACCAAGGCAGCTTATAGGAGGACCAGTTTACTTGAGCTGGTCCAGGAGTAAAGGTCCACAGTGGCAGGAGGGCCATGCTGGAAGGAGGTGGCTGAAGTAAAACGTGGAACAACCACATCTTCAAGCAGGCACAGGAACAGCACAACTGGAAATCAGACCAGGCTTAAGAACTCTCTAAGCCCACCCCAAGTGACACGCTTCCTCCAGCATGGCCACACCTCCAAAGCCTCCCAAAACAGGGCCACCAACCGGGGACAAAATGCCCAAGTACTTGAAGCCTTCGGAGGACATTCCCATACAAAACACCGCATCACCATACTGTCACCATTCCCCCAAGGACTGCATTTACTTACAACGTACCATAGGGAGAAGTTTTTTTTTTTTTCTAAATCATTTTATTCCACATTTGCATCACTTTGAAGTGGGTGTTGTGACATAAATAACAAACTCTAGAGAGATTACATGGCTGCAGATTCTGTCGTGCGCGCGCGCACGCGTGTGTGTGTGTGTGTGTGTGTGTGTGTGTGTGTGTTGTAGAGGTCAGAGGACAACCTTGGGTGTCAGTCCTTATCTTCCATATTGTCTGAGACAAGATCTGTTTGTTGTTAGTTTATCAAATATGCCAGCCTAATGGGCCAACAAGCTTCTAGAGATGCCCACCTGGCTTTGGGAGCACAAGGATTACAGACAAATGCACCTGACATTGCTTTATGACATAGCATAAGTTCTGGGCAATCAGACTTGGGTTTCCATGCTCGTGCAGCAAGCTCTCTACACACGGAGCCAACTCCCCAGGCTCCCTGGCTTCGCAGAGGCTTAATCAAAGGCTTGGATCCAAACTCAGACCTTCAGCTCTTGCACACTCATTGAGTCCTCTTTGAGAACTTCTGTGAAGAAGAAGAGCTTTTGTGGTAGTGAAGATTTCCTCTGAGAAGAAAGGAACAGTAGAGACAGCCCTTCCCACCCGTAGCCTCTGTGTCTGTGGAGTCCCTGTCTGCTGATTCAATCAACCATGGGTTGAAAGGGTTTGAAAAGAAAAAGTTGCTTCTGTAATGAACACACAGATACTACTTTTCTCTCCATTATTCCATAATGATGTGGCGTAATGACTTGTATCATAGCATGTCCACCGTATTGCCTATTCTCAGTAATCTAAAGATGGCTGCTGGTACGTGAGGCAAGGAGGGGTGGGGGAAGTTGTACACATGGTATGTGCGAATGCTGTATCATTTTACATGAAAGACTTGAACACCAGGAGATTGGGGTAACTCAGGAGGATCCCTGGAACCAGCCCCACTTGGATCCCTAAGGATGACTGAATACTTCCATGTTAACTCTCCTTGTAACTGTGGAAAAACTGAGAAAGCGGAGACAAGTCTTCCCTAGGCTTGTCAAGAGTAGGAGAAGGACCATGCCTTACCCATGGCTTGCAATACTGTTCCAATGGACACCTTAAAACTTGGAGAGCTGTAGAGAGAGAGAGAGAGTTCAGTAATTAAAACACTTGCTTCTCTCTCAGAGGACTGGGGTTCAGTTCCGAGCACCACATGACAGCTTACAACCATGTGTATCCAGTTCCAGGGGATCTGATGCCCTCTTCTGGTCTCTGCAGGCACCACACACATGTGGTGCACATACATACATACAGGCAAACACTCATACACATAAAATTAAATGAATTTTTAAAACCCTGTCACTTGGAGAAAAGCCTACTCTCATCCAATCAAGGAAGTAAATAAACGAGCCAAAATTGGGGTTTGCTTTTTTCTGGATTATTATATTTTATGTCACATCCTTTTAAAAATAGAAAAGAAACCTTTGAGGTGGTTCAATTCAAAGGCAAAGTAGTGGTTTACCACACCTGTGAAAACCAATGCTGAATGGTCAGGGGCTTGCCCTCAGTGACTCCATCATCCACACAACCCTGCTGGTGGCTACACAGAAGAAAGTGGAAACAGTCAGCACAGCCTGTTCAGCTCCTACCAGAGAATCTGCCCAAATCCCAGGTTGCTGCTGTAATTCATTTTCTTCTCCATTTCTCCACCTTTCTCCATTTTTATGTCCCCATGCATCCTACGCTTCATTCCATGGATCCTCACAAACTTGCTGGGCATCCTTTCCCCCTCTGCAGTCTCTGATCCTCACAGAGAGGCTATGGGTATGGAGCAAAGGCTTTGAGTCAGCTACTTACTGGGATCCAAAGTCTGCTCTGCCACCGCCAGCTGCGTGCCACTGAGGGAGTTACATAAACGCCCGAGCACAGCTTTCTCAGCTCGCAAGTGGGGACCATGCAGGACAGTGGGAAGTGTAAGAACAGCTAAGCGAGGTACATGATGGACCAAGGAGGCAGGAAGGAGCCCAGAGATAGAAACTAGAATTCAGGCTTTCCTACAGCCTGGCTGTACAACCTCAGACAATGTAGTTCATCTTAAGCTATTTTCTCATGAGTGGTATGAAACCTGTAGGAGGCTGGGAATACATCTCAGTTGGGAGAGGGCTTGCCTGGCATGCAGGAAACCCCAGAGTCAACCCCAGCAGGACATAAACCAGGCGTGCTGGTTCACGCCTGTATTCGCAGACTCAGGAGGTGGAAGGAGGCAAATCAGAAGTTCAAGATCATCCTTATCCACATAGGCCAGCCTGGGAAAATGAGATCCTATGTCAAAAATGAAGAAACAAAGGAATCCAGGAGAAACATTGGCTAATCTAAGTGGCCCTCTGGTATGTCTGGGTGAGGAAGTTTCTCTTGCCCTCTGATCAACAAAGTAAAGGGGCCGGACGGATGATGAGTCTGGAGAAAGGAATGCAGCAGTGCACATCTCCTGAGTGACCATCTGCTGTGAGCCCCTCTTCTGGGCCCCTAGGGAAACAGTAAGTGAAAAGAGCATACACAGTTCTAGGGAAATTAGCATTTAGAGGCGTTTACTAAATGTCAACGAGGAAGAAGGGATATTCAGAAAGAGAAGGAAGACATGATGAGAGGATACTGTCTTTAGAGAATGGTGCGAGAGGCTTCTGCAAGGAGTCGGCAGCCACCCTGGGACCCGAAGAAAATGGTACAGCAAAGATGAGGGAAGGGATGGACCAAAGTCTTGAGGCCAGAATAAACACACAGTACTCACGTGACTCCGAGAAGCAGGTGGAGGCTGAAGCAATCAATGTCAGCATGGGGAGGGGGTGAGAGGTGGCACTGGGAGTGGATTGTCATGAGGGTCTTAGATGGAAAGAAAAAAGATTTCGCTTTTGTTTATGGGAAGTCATGAGTTGGAACAGAGGGTAAATGACTCGATCTGCAGTTTTAAGCCATTATTCTGGCTATTGTGTGGCCAGGAAGGTGTTCAGGTAGGAAAACCAGGACTGAAGGCAGCTTGCACTGGGTGGGTGGACATGGTAAAGGGGCTAAGGTAGGATCGGAAGAGAGACAGATTCTATGGGAATGTGTTCAATATAACTCCACGCCTCACTGGACCAAAGGTGAGAGGGACAGGGATGTCCAGGCTTCTGTGTGAGCAGGGGGTGCTCAGCTCTGCCACTTACTGAGTTGGGACCCTGAGAAGGGCAGGCTTGGTCGTGGCCATGGTGGAAGGAGCCGAGGGTAGAGATGCCCAGCCTCCTGCTCAAAGTAGCACTGATGAGAGGAAACACCTGGAGAGAGGGGTCTGTCCAGCTTGTTCTCTGACTCTGATTTGTCATTGAAAAGTGCTACTAGCCAGGCATGGTGGCGCGCGCCTTTAATCCCAGCACTCGGGAGGCAGAGGCAGGTGGATCTTTGTGAATTCGAGGCCAGCCTGGTCTACAGAGCAAGTTCCAGACCATCTGGGGCTACAAGGAGACCCTGTCTTGAAAAGACCAAAAAAAAAAAAAAAAGAAAAGAAAAGAAAAGTGCTACTTACTACCAACATCTACTCTACAATGAGCTTCTACTTTTTTTTTTTGTCTTTTTCGAGACAGGGTCTCCCTGTAGCCCTAGCTGTCCTGGAACTCACTCTGTAGACCAGGCTGGCCTTGAATTCACAAAGATCCTCCTGCCTCTGCCTCCCGAGTGCTAGGATTAAAGGCGTGCACCACCATGCCCGATTGGTCCCAACTAGAAAAGAAAGATCAGTAAGTTCTCTAATGTGACAATACTAAAACTGAACAGGTAGGGGTGTGTGTGTGTGTGTGTGTGTGTGTGTTGCAAGTTGTGCACACATACGTATTAGATTCCAGTACTGTGGCTTTGGAACACTAAAAATTTGTACAAACATACATGTATCAACTGCTCTCTAAATAGTCATAATTGAATAAAGAGATTATTTCTTTTCATTGTCTACTTGGTCAGAAGTCCCACCTTAAAATGTTGAGGTTTGGCTGTGCACAGTGGAGTACACTTTTAATCCCAGTACTTGAGAGGTAGAGGCAGATGGATCTCGATGTGGTAAAGGCCAGCATGTCTTACATAGGGAGCCCTAGGCAGTCAGGACTACAGAGAGATTCTGTTTGAAAAAGAGCAAAAAAAAATGTTGAGGTACCTGGGACTGGGGAGATGGCCCAGTGGCTGAGGACATGATAGCCCAATGGCTGGGGACATGGCCCAGTGGCTGGGGACATCATGGCTCAGTGACTGGGGAGAGGATGGCCCAGTGGCTGGGGACATCATGGCTCAGTGGCTGGGGACATGATGGCCGAGTGGCTGGGGACATGATGGCCCAGTGGCTGGGAATGTGATGACTCAGTGGCTGGAGACATCATGGCCCAGTGGCTGGGGATATGATGGCCCAGTGGTTGGGGACATGATGGCCCAGTGGCTGGGGACATGATGGCCCAGTGGCTGGGGACATGATGGCTCAGTGGCTGGGGACATGATGGCTCAGTGGCTGGGGACATGATGGCTCAGTGGCTGGGGACATGATGGCTCAGTGGCTGGGGACATGATGGCTCAGTGGTTGGGGACATGATGGCCCAGTGGCTGGGGACATGATGGCTCAGTGGTGCCATATTGCTGCCCAACCAAGAGAACTGGAGTTTAGATGCTCAGAACCCAAGTAAAACACCCGCTGGTTGTGCCAACCCACCTGTGATTTAATCCCAGCCTTGAAGGGGAGAGGGGATCCCCCAGCAAGCTGTCTAGCAGGACTAGGTATATCAGAAAGCTCTGTTTTTGATTGAGAGACTCTGCCTCAAAGAATAAGGTAGAAGAAGAGATATAAGACTTGGGGGTCACATCTTGCTCCCCAACAAGCTGTTTGGCCATGTGTCTTCAATAAGCCAACTGAAAGAGCCAAATTAGTAGTGGAAAAGCAGAAGAAGTTTTATTCAATATTCCCACATTGGGAAGAGGGACATAGATCCAGTGACACCCCCCCAAGTCCATTTTTGGGGTCCTGGCATGAGAGCAGGACTTAAATAGAGATGTGCATAATTAAGGTCAACCAGGTCTGGCCCCTCCCTACCACAGTTCTCAAAGTCAGCCTCCTGGGCAAGGTCTTCTGTTAAGTTGTAAAGTCTTCCTCCTCTGGCAGACAAGTTCCTCTTCTGACTCTTCCCCTCACTACCTGCCCCTGGGGGCTTCAGCCATTTCTTCTCCTAGCAGGAGATTCCTGGGGAAAATCCATATTCTTCAGGTCCATTCTTTCAGTAGTCTGATAGCCAAAGTGGGAGGCATAAGTGTCTCTTTAGACTATATTAATTCCTGCCAGGCAGACCTGTTGCAGAGAAGGCATGTCTCAGGAGGGCCTTCATATACACGAACACATGGGCACAAGAACCCTCCTTTCCAAACATACATTCAAACAAGCATGTTTGCATACACACCACACATACAGGCATGTGAAAGCAGAATAAAAAAGCTAAGGTTCTCAATCTATAGCCCAAGTTCTTAAATAAGAAGCCTGTGGAAATATTTGCACATCAAATAGGTCTGCAAAATAAATCAAGCACACTCCCTTCCAGCTCTGTAATTATCTTCTCTATTCTAGAGGGAGATGAAATTTGAAATACAAGGAAGGCATTTCTGAGCCAGTTTAGGGCCCAAGACCTGTAGGAAAATCCAGTTTGAATTGCAGCTAGCTCTCAGCTAGCACATCTCAGGGCACCACGTGGCCAAGGGTCTGACCCTGCCCCAAGGAGGAGCAAACAACGAGGCCTAGCTGGGTGATGCTGGGTGGGGCAATGGTGTGCAGTGTTTCGGAGTTGGGGGACCTATGATTGGCTCTGGGAACTGATGTCGTTTAGTTTATAAAAGCGGGCTATAGCAAGGAATAAATTTGAATTTCATAGTAACATCATCACAGAATTCACGGCTGTCATTTTTTTATTAATAATTATTGCATGTATACAGGCCAAGGTAGGCCTGCATTTCGTTCGGGTGGCCAGTGGGTTGGAAAGAGGTCCCCTTGTGGACCACCAATCTGCATAGCTGGTGTTGTGAGTGGACATAGGCTGAAGATAGGCCTACAGCCATCAGCCTGAAATTCCTGTCCAGGGTTCAGCAGTCTCTGGGCAGGTGGGAAGTCATAGCCAAGAGTGGAACATGTGGGTCCAGGCTAAGGGCCTGAGTTGGAAGTACCTCTCAGGTAGGGTTACAGAAGTAACTGACTGACCTCTGCACCAAGGGGTCAGCTCTGAACAGTGTCCACAAAGCAGGCACTGTGTTCCCCTTCCCCTTAGCGGGGCCATGTGGTCCTGTTCAGCACAAAAGGAAAGACCACCAAAAGTGTCTCTGCTGTCCTCACAGGACCACAGGCTGAGTGTCTAGTCCCAGGGAGGAATGAAGTCAGGCAATCTGAAGAGTGGGACTCGGAGTCCCCGTGGTCATTCATCTCAGGGCTAAGAAAATTTAACACAGTGTAGTTGATGGCTCTAGCATTGCAGGTCCTGCACAAATCTCACAGACAAGAACATTAAAGGTTGGGTAAATTAAGCAGCCTGCCCAACACATAGCAGTTAGCAAGAGGCAGCGTCTAGAGTTGAGCCCAAGCCCTTAGCCACTCACACCTCCTTTCCTGCTCTTCTAGAAGCTTCTGCCTTGCATGCTCTCTATCCCCATCCCCAGTCACTCTCAGCAAAAATGCTTCTGCTTCCTAGTGGCTGATACATGTCCACCCCCACCCAACTGTCACTCTCTATTTTGCACAGAGGGAGACAGGTGGGTCTTGACAAATGAGAAATGACTGTGCAATGAAACGGTTTCCCTAGCGATTGGCTGCCGTGGGGAAGAGCAGAGCTCGTGTGGCTTAGCGCCTGCTCGGAGTGTGACAGAGCCCTGGTGTGACTCACAGGAGCATGCCAGGGATGGCATCACTGTGAGCAGCAGCTCCCGAGGCTGTCTGTCAGGGCCCCAGCCAGGATCTGCCTGCAAATGCTTCTGGCTCCATAGAGCCAGCTGAACCTGAGCCCAGCCAGCAATCAGGGTTATTATCCTGGAACTTGGAGCCCCAAACGGAAAAGTTTCAGAGTCCTGCAACTACACTGATTCTAAAGCAACCTGAAGAGGCGCATGGCACCATCAGCCCCTGACCCCCCACAGTGCAGTCCGGCTCCCGGGTGGATTTGCTGAGGGGCAGAGCAGGGAAAACTGAGTAGCCAATTCCACATACACTTCCCTTGGCTTTGAAAGGTAGCATGTGAAAAAAAAAAAAAAAAAGAAAAGAAAAGAAAGGTAGCACGTGGCTGTTCATTGGAAAGCACCGTCACCACCTGAAAGTTTTTCTTTCTTTCTTTTTTAATTATTTAATTTGTATGCCTGTGTGTGTGTGTGTGTGTGTGTGTGTGTGTGTGTGTGTGTGTGTGAATGCATGTGCTGCCTGTGTCTGTGGAGCCTAGAGATCCACATAGGGAATCTTCCTCTATCACTGTCCATCTTTTTTTGAAACAAGGTCTCTCACAAAATCGGAGCTCACCAGTTGGCTGGGCTGACTGGCCAGTAAGCTCTGGGGGGATCCCCCTGGCTCCACCCCCTCACCACAATGGTCACAAATGCACTCCAGCACACTTGGCATTTAGGAGGGCTGGGGATCCAAACTCAGATCCTCAACCCTGAGCGGCAGGCTCTTTACCCACTGTGCCATCCTCCCAGCCCAGGAAGTTGTTCCTACTAAGATCCTATACTTTAGCTTGATCAGAAAGATGGGCTCTCACAGGAACAGACTGGGGGTTCCCAGAATGCTTGACCTTTCCCTTTGCTGTGGTTTGGATGAGTGACCCCCCCCATGAGCCCCATGAGTCAAAAGCTTGGCCCACTGAGTGGTGGGACTGAAAGGGCCTGTGGAAGTCTCTAGATCCCTGGGGTGTGCTGTTGAAGGGCATGGAGGGGCTCTGCCATCGTCTTCCTCTCTGTTTTCCTGGCTCATGGTGAGTGGTTTGCTTCTCTTTGGTCTCTAGTGAAAAGGAAGGTCCTTGCCAGAGTTCTCAAATAATCGGGGTGCTCATTACAGACTGGAGCCTCCACAGTCATGACTCCAAATCAACCTTTTCTCTTAAACATACCTTCTTCAAGTATTAAAAACTCCTCTCTACTGGGGAGGAACCATTATAGTTTAAATGTGTTTGAACACAGGTCCTCACCTGGTGTCTTGAAACCTCGGGAAGGGAGGCTGGTAGACGTGGGTGCCCAGGATAGGCCTTTGAGGGTTATAACCTGGCTACCGTTTCTGATGTGTTCTCCACTTTATAAACAGCCAAGATGTAAACAAAGCCGCAGGCTCCCATTGCCGCAGACCCCATGTCCTGTCACCACGCTGCCCCCCACCATGAGGACTGTACTTTCTGAGTTGGAGAGCCATGACTGACCTGTTCTCCCATGAGTTACTTCTGTTAGGTATTTTGACATAGAACCCGTGTGGTCTGTGGGGACTGCAGCATGCCTGGACGTGCTGGAGGCTATGCCAGGCTCAGAACTTACCCAAGTTGCTCCTTTATTCTTAGTTGGGAGCCTGACCACCCTGCTGGGACATCTTGCAATTCCTACCATCCAGGAGCTGGGTATAAGCGTCTCTCTTTGTCTGGAGTCACATGTTTAGTGTGCCACACATAAGGCTAATATTCTAGGAACTCCATCCTTCCCCATTCGCCTCATCTTCCCACCTCACCACCCAAGTAGGAAGTGGGCTAACCTGGGAGATCGAAGGGCTGAAATGGATAAAGAAGAAGATGGAGGTTTACTGACTGTGTTTGGACCCCTGGGGCCAGCCACATCCACATTCCCTGATCTCTCGTCAGACTACAACAAGCACATTCTCAAACGTGTTTCTTTCTCTTTAAAGGTCTCGTGTTTCCTTCCCACTGGTTTTAGTTACAGAGAATGCACAATCCTCAAGAGTCCAGGTGTGATTTCCGTGTTTATTGGTGCCCTCGAATGCATCACCTACAGTCTGGTTACTGATCTTGAAAGCTATCCTAGCTCATATCCACTGACCTGGCCTCTGAGAAATCTCCCATCCCTGATGTCTTCATAGACATTAAGGGGTTGCCGTACGGTACTCCCTGGCACTACTGAGCTTTCTCACTGTGTGGTGATCCTCGGGGGAGTGTAAATATCTCTCTGATACGGTTTGAGAGTGTCTCCCACAAAGGCACATGGTCTACAACAGTGCAGCCATGTTGGAGGGTGATGGAGCCATTAAGAGGCAGAGAGCCCAATGTAAAGGTTAAGTTCATTGAAGCTTCACCTTCAGAAGGGGTTCATATATAATTCTTATAGGGCTTTGGCTGGTTCTTTGAGGAAAGGTTACTGTAAAGACTGAGCCTGGTCCTTGAATCGCTCTACTGACTTCCTGTCTCACCAGGTGATCTCTCCTTCTTGCACATGTACCCACCATGATGTTGTCGGCACTACTGTGATGTGACTGTGAAACCTTCCCCAAAGCCATGTAGATGCTGGCACCATCTTGAATCTCCAGAACTGTCAGCTAACTTAACGGTTTTTTTTTTCTTTGTAAAGTATTCAGCCTCAGGCAGTTTGTTAGGACAACTGATACACTCTCAGAGTGCACCCTGTATGCCTTAGGGCAGAATGAGCTCTGTTCCTCATATGTTTAGTCTTAAAGGAGAGATGGCTCAATGGTTAAGAGCACTGACTGCTCTTGCAGAGGATCAGGGTTTGATTCCCAGCACCCACATGGTGGCTAAGAACTTTCTTAGGCCGAGCATGGTGGTGCACGCCTTTAATCCCAGCACTCGGGAGGCAGAGGCAGGTGGATCTCTGTGAGTTCAAGGCCAAGCAAGGGCCACCTGACAGAAGCCAGGATTCTAAGGAAGAAATAGGGCCCGACTTTTGCAACTCAGCAGGGTAAACCAGGGAACAAACACCCAAACTTACTCGCTGTTTGCTGCCTTTGCTAGAGGCCAGGTGGCCCCGGTGACGAGTTCATTGTCATCCTGAGGTCACAGAGCAGGGAAAGAAGGCAGAACTGTGAATATAGGAACAGAAGATGCCCAGTCACCCAGCTTCCTCCTTACAAGGGAAACAAGATCCCACAAGGAAAGATGGAGGAACTCAGATACCATTAGGAAGCCCCCATCTGTCACCTCTGTGCAAAGCAGTTCTTTCATTTAGCTCTCTTGCATTCCTTGTTTCCTCCCTGGACACTGACTGGTATACATAGATATTCCAGGATTCCCTTCCCCCAGCCCAGCTCAGCCAGGAAGAGACAGAGTTGGCCATGCCCAAAGTGGGATCCAGCACACAAAACACTGTGAGCTGACAGAGCCAAGGGGAACATAAGCCTCCGTGGCCTGCAGCATTTCATAGCAACAGATCTAAGAATAGCCCTCAGTGTCCTGCTGCCCACTACCCCAAGCTTTTCCATCCTTCAGTGAACGCAGCATGAGACACTGGCCCTCACACACAGCCCCCCATTGCTACATGGGAGGTGACTACATTTGATTGGGTTCATTGATATCCTGGAATGTATGGCTTTCAGTGTCCTGAAGGAGCACAGGGAGCCTGCACAGAGTTAGCAGATCTTCTTCTGCAAGGAAAAGCCACAGACCCTCCTGCCCTAGGCAGCCAGGAGCTCAGGAACCATGCAAGAGTTGAGTCAATTTCAGAATGGCAGGACCAGTCAGTCACTGCCCTGCTCCTTACCTGCCCGAATCCAAGGTCCACATGCAGGGAGACTTCTGCAGCCCTTCATTGCCCCAGTCCTGAGCACAGCACTGCAGAAGGTGATCAGCTGGCCTGAGAACCCCCACGCCTGGGCTCCTTTCCAGCTCCGCTGCTGCGGCTAGCTGAGTGACCTTAGACAACCCATTCTCTCTGCCTGGTCAAGCTTTGTTCCGTGAAAGGGAGGTACGGAACCCCCCAGCCTCCAAGGTTTCTGTGCCTTGTGTCTCTCGGGTTGGACGAGTTTCTACCCGTGTTTCTGCTCCTTCCTGGTGCGGACTCTGCAGTTTGGTGCAGTGTCCTGACTCCTTGGCTCCAGATGGCAGAGGGAGGTCCTCATAGTTGAATCCCGCTCGTTTGCTCTGCCCCTAGGAGAGCAGCTGGGGCCAGAGGAGTCTTCACTGAGAAAGGACAGAGGTCTTGGACAGGGTGGGATTGTCAGTTTCTCTAGGATCTCCTACTCACCTTCAGATAAAGTCAAGAAGTCTTTACATAGCACAGGAAGACGCCCAAAGGACTCAGTCAGTACGTGGCACAGGAAGACGCCCAAAGGACTCAGTCAGTACCTGGCACAGGAAGACGCCCAAAGGACTCAGTCAGTACATAGCACAGGAAGACGCCCAAAGGACTCAGTCAGTACATAGCACAGGAAGACGCCCAAAGGACTCAGTCAGTACATAGCACAGGAAGACGCCCAAAGGACTCAGTCAGTACATAGCACAGGAAGACGCCCAAAGGACTCAGTCAGTACATAGCACAGGAAGACGCCCAAAGGACTCAGTCAGTACATAGCACAGGAAGACGCCCAAAGGACTCAGTCAGTACATAGCACAGGAAGACGCCCAAAGGACTCAGTCAGTACATAGCACAGGAAGACGCCCAAAGGACTCAGTCAGTACATAGCACAGGAAGACGCCCAAAGGACTCAGTCAGTACATAGCACAGGAAGACGCCCAAAGGACTCAGTCAGTACATAGCACAGGAAGACGCCCAAAGGACTCAGTCAGTACATAGCACAGGAAGACGCCCAAAGGACTCAGTCAGTACATAGCACAGGAAGACGCCCAAAGGACTCAGTCAGTACATAGCACAGGAAGACGCCCAAAGGACTCAGTCAGTACATAGCACAGGAAGACGCCCAAAGGACTCAGTCAGTACATAGCACAGGAAGACGCCCAAAGGACTCAGTCAGTACATAGCACAGGAAGACGCCCAAAGGACTCAGTCAGTACATAGCACAGGAAGACGCCCAAAGGACTCAGTCAGTACATAGCACAGGAAGACGCCCAAAGGACTCAGTCAGTACATAGCACAGGAAGACGCCCAAAGGACTCAGTCAGTACATAGCACAGGAAGACGCCCAAAGGACTCAGTCAGTACATAGCACAGGAAGACGCCCAAAGGACTCAGTCAGTACATAGCACAGGAAGACGCCCAAAGGACTCAGTCAGTACATAGCACAGGAAGACGCCCAAAGGACTCAGTCAGTACATAGCACAGGAAGACGCCCAAAGGACTCAGTCAGTACATAGCACAGGAAGACGCCCAAAGGACTCAGTCAGTACATAGCACAGGAAGACGCCCAAAGGACTCAGTCAGTACATAGCACAGGAAGACGCCCAAAGGACTCAGTCAGTACATAGCACAGGAAGACGCCCAAAGGACTCAGTCAGTACATAGCACAGGAAGACGCCCAAAGGACTCAGTCAGTACATAGCACAGGAAGACGCCCAAAGGACTCAGTCAGTACATAGCACAGGAAGACGCCCAAAGGACTCAGTCAGTACATAGCACAGGAAGACGCCCAAAGGACTCAGTCAGTACATAGCACAGGAAGACGCCCAAAGGACTCAGTCAGTACATAGCACAGGAAGACGCCCAAAGGACTCAGTCAGTACATAGCACAGGAAGACGCCCAAAGGACTCAGTCAGTACATAGCACAGGAAGACGCCCAAAGGACTCAGTCAGTACATAGCACAGGAAGACGCCCAAAGGACTCAGTCAGTACGTGGCACAGGAAGACGCCCAAAGGACTCAGTCAGTACGTGGCACAGGAAGACGCCCAAAGGACTCAGTCAGTACATGGCACAGGAAGACGCCCGAAGGACTCAGTCAGTACATAGCACAGGAAGACGCCCAAAGGACTCAGTCAGTACATAGCACAGGAAGACGCCCGAAGGACTCAGTCAGTCTGGCTACTCCATCATGTGATATTACGGGTGGAGCCTCTGAGACGTGGCTAGGTTTTAGGGACAGAGCCTTTGTGAATGGGGACCACCTAGAGAGCGCCCTAGTCCTTTCCTCCATGTAAAGACACAGGGACAAGATGGCCACCACGAAGCAGGAAGTGGACCAGAGCATGACCACCTCACCATCCTGATCTTGGACTTCCAGCATCAAGAACTGTAAGGAGTTTCTTCCTCTTGCTTCTAAGCTGCCTAGGCAACAGTGCTTATTAATGCAGCCTGCATACACTAAGACACCTCTGCAGGCCTGTGATCCCAGGAAGCTAGAGGAGGCGACACGAGAGAAGGATTTGACTTTAGCATCCAATGGCATTTCAAACACTCCTCCACAGGGTAGTCTGGGATCCCAAGAAGTCTGGGTGCAGAGCATTCCTCACCAGCACAACTGTAAAACGCTGACCCGAAGTCCTGAAAAGTCCTAAAAAGATATTTCTTTCCTGTAGCTTTCAAACAGTTCAAAGTGACTCCTTGTGCATTTCACGATGGACCCTAGTTATAAAGGAAGAAGACAGGCTAGCCTCAGCTTCATTTTAAACATGACATGAAAGCATATGGCTAGCATCCTACCAGAATCTGGTCGTATGCTCATTGTGGTCCAGGAAAAGATGACGGAGGCATGACATGGAAGTTAAGGGAAAGGCTCTGCTCCTGACGTTGAGCTAAGGTAGGAGCCCACTATGTTGCTGTCCTCCCTGGGGACAGAGAGCACACTGGACTGCAAAAAGTCACTCTTATGCAGTGATGCAGTCAGACAGGGCCAGTGGCTCTGTGAGAATCCCAACGGATGTGATGATGGCACATCTAAAGTGACTGAGTCTGTCGGAAGGCAGGGGACCCAGAGCTAACTGGGAAGGTGGGGACCTTGAGCGACATTAGTTATGTGTGAAGTGAGATGAAAGATTTTATTCAGTCCCCCTTGACGTGTCCAGAAGGGGCCGTCTGAGGAGCCATCCTAACACCAATAGGAAAGAATGACTCCTTCCAGAGAGAGCCCCTTAGAGAGCCCCTTGAGAAAGCACTGGCCCCCCATCCCTGAGCATCACAGCTTCCCACCAGGTCAGGCCTCGCTGGATGGCCTTTCTGACCAGACGTCTGGGGGGTTTCATCCCAAACCTCCTTCACATTCAAACTCAAGCTGGAAGCACCTGACCGGACTACTTCAGCTTCGTTCTTCCTGTTGACAGAATCTCCAAGGTGATCTGAGCAAACAGCTCAGAGCAGAGTCAAGGGCCGTGGAGTGGACTAGTGATTAAGCCATGAGTACCACGCATCGCTTCGGTCATCAAAATTTCATGAAGTACCCATCAGCCAAAGGCACTACAGTAATCCCCCTAAAAGGAGAATATCAATATGGTTTCCTCAGGCCCTGCCAAGATTCATCAACGTGCTGATCAGGTGAGAAAGAGTCATTTCCCTGTGTTCAAAGAGAAGAGAGGGGAGAAATATAGGCAGTCTAGCTGCCCTGTTCATAAGGCAAAATTTCAAATAATAAACAGATATACAACAGATGGGCTGGCTTTTAGCACTCCTGAGGGGGGGAGAGGATGGAGCCAGCCCGTCTCTCTGTTCTCTCTCTCTCTCTCTCTCTCTCTCTCTCTCTCTCTCTCTCTCCCTCCCTCCCTCCCTCCCTCTCCAGAATGTGAGCCAATGCGAGAGTGTTTCTGTATGTGTATGTGTGTATGTATATGAGAGAGAGAGAGAGAAAGAGAGAGAGAGAGAGAAACAGAGATGGAGGGAAGAATGAGGAGAGGTGGAGAAATATGCAGAAGAGGAAACAAACAGGAAAGGACCAGGTGCCCAAGCAAAGGGCTAAGTCAGACGTGGATCACAGAGACAACAAGAGGAATGACAGCCAATAAATGCAGCAAGAGAGACACGAAAGAGAGCTAGCAGGGGGTGGAGGGGAGACAGACTATTAATAGACTTCTCCGGATGACACACTTCATGAACAAAGCAGGTGAGCTCATGTGCTGGGCAGGATGTGGGACAGCGGGGACCCACTTCCAACACCGTCCCTTATCGGCTGGGCGGTGGGTGGCACTTCTCTTGTTCAGAGATTGTTTCTGAACCTGTCAAGAGTAGGAGGCTGACCAGGAGAGGGTGGAGTTCCTCTCCTGTTCTTCCCGTCTGTACAAGGCTAGGAACAAATCAAACCATCCAACCTCTCAAGTCCTTAAAGGAAACCGCAGACATCGGGAGGCCACGGGGACCATGCTCGCCCAACTCTCATAGGCCAGGCAGAGAGAGGGAAGAATCCTGAGTGTGGGACTGTGGGATGGCACGGCGGGGCTCCCGAGCCCCTGGTCCCCAGAGGATCTGGGCCTCTCCGTAGCCTCTTCTTTTAGCCAACGCAGGCTTCCTTACCAAGACACTCTGATTGTGTTCTTTGCGTTCACATCACAGTGTTGAGTTTCCTTTTTGTTTTTCCAATTTTTAAAAAAGATTTTGTTATTTTTATTTTATGTGTTTGAGTATATTGCTTGCATGTGTGTAAGTGCATCTGTGTCATTCAATGCCAAGGAGGTCAATGCCTGTGTTGGATCCCCTGGAATTGGAGTTAGGGATGGTTGTTAGCCACCATGTGGGTGCTGGGAATCGAACTCAGGTCTTCTGCAAGAGCAGTCAGTGCTCTTAACCATTGAGCCATCTCTCCAGCCCCAATTTTTCTTTTTGTGACTTTTTCTTACTATGTTATTATGCTAGCTAAATGTAAGAAAATGCTCTCAATGCCTTCCAAGAACAGCTCTGGCCAATATACTCACTGGTGCACCCGTCGCCTATCCAGATAACCTTGGTAATCCTGAGAGAAGTCACAGGCTTCTGTATCAGAATTCTGTAGTTTGGCTTTGACTACCTGAACTGTGTCTCTGCTCCTGGGGCACTTGCGGTGTAACTGAACAAGCTACATACACTCTGTTGCTTGGTTTGGGGCATTTGCTTTTATCTATAAAACGAGAATGCTGGCTGACAGGATAGGCCTCTCACTTCCGGAGCAGCTGAGAGATGAAATGAAAGCCATAGTATATAGAATGAGAATTGTGCCAGCCTATTCTGAGCGCATAGCAAACATCGGTACTAAGGAGTCAGTTCTGACACCTTTCATATCCCAAGGCAACGCTGTCAACATACTGTTTCCCAGAATCCTTTTTGTACCATGAGCCATGCTTCTCCTCCAGTTACCATTGATGATGTGGACAGACTCCTCAAAGTCCACTCTTCTCTGTGGTCAGATTCTTGGCATCGACCTTTGGTTTAGCCCAGATGCATGAACACTCTGAAATGAACTGAATGCAGGATTTTTACATTTCCTGTGCCTCTGTTGCCTGCAGGCAGCCACGATGCTCCCTCAGCTTAGTTCCAGGTTTGAGAATGACTCATAAGCATCCTCGCTAGCTGGGGCTCACATCTCTACTGTCACCCTTTGTTACTCTGTGTGTTTCCCCGACCCCTGCCCGAGACTGACAGCTTTCTATTACGAGATCTTTTCACATGTCACACCACAGAGCCTCTGCCTCCTTTCTCGTTTTATTAACCCTTCCAAGGATGTATCCTAGGCAAAGAATAGAGATGCATCCAGCTCCCAACCCTGCACTCAATCAGGGATCCCAGTCCAACCTCAGACATCATTGTATGTATATGTTCCTTATAGAGATGAGAGCCCTTGGCTCTTGCTAAACAATTTTGGCCAACTTAGTGTGGCAGTTCTCATTGGATCTGTTTGTTCTCCCAACTTCCATTTGTTTAGGTAGAACTTGTTTTACATAATCATAAACAGATTCCTCTCATCTACGGGTTAAAGCTCTTCATTCCCCTGAGGTCCTTCATAGCAGGCCAGGCACTCGAACGTCTCTCTTCTCTCATTGCCTGCTCTCCCCTATCTCCTAGCCAAGGTGCCTTCCACAACCCACACCCCATCCAAACAGAGCACTGCAAATGTCCCAGGCTCTCTTTCTTCTGGCTTTCACACCTGCTAACCTCTCCCCATGATGTCCACTCAAGTCATGCCTAATGGCTTGTAGGCTTTTCACCTCCTGAGAAGCTTTCTTGGTCCCCTTATGCCCTGCCTCATCTTCCTAACTTCTCAGCTATGCCAGGTGCCCAGTCCCTCTTGGTCTTCTGTTGGCCTCTGAAGATGCTCTATTCATGTGTGTGCATCCTCTACTCCATGTGTGTGTATCCTCTTCTCCATGTGTGTGCATCCTCTACTCCATGTGTGTGCATCCTCTACTCCGTGTGTGTGCATCCTCTACTCCGTGTGTGTGCATCCTCTACTCCGTGTGTGTGCATCCTCTACTCCGTGTGTGTGCATCCTCTACTCCGTGTGTGTGCATCCTCTACTCCGTGTGTGTGCATCCTCTACTCCGTGTGTGTGCATCCTCTACTCCGTGTGTGTGCATCCTCTACTCCGTGTGTGTGCATCCTCTACTCCGTGTGTGTGCATCCTCTACTCCGTGTGTGTGCATCCTCTACTCCGTGTGTGTGCATCCTCTACTCCGTGTGTGTGCATCCTCTACTCCGTGTGTGTGCATCCTCTACTCCGTGTGTGTGCATCCTCTACTCCGTGTGTGTGCATCCTCTACTCCGTGTGTGTGCATCCTCTACTCCGTGTGTGTGCATCCTCTACTCCGTGTGTGTGCATCCTCTACTCCGTGTGTGTGCATCCTCTACTCCGTGTGTGTGCATCCTCTACTCCGTGTGTGTGCATCCTCTACTCCGTGTGTGTGCATCCTCTACTCCGTGTGTGTGCATCCTCTACTCCGTGTGTGTGCATCCTCTACTCCGTGTGTGTGCATCCTCTACTCCGTGTGTGTGCATCCTCTACTCCGTGTGTGTGCATCCTCTACTCCGTGTGTGTGCATCCTCTACTCCGTGTGTGTGCATCCTCTACTCCGTGTGTGTGCATCCTCTACTCCGTGTGTGTGCATCCTCTACTCCGTGTGTGTGCATCCTCTACTCCGTGTGTGTGCATCCTCTACTCCGTGTGTGTGCATCCTCTACTCCGTGTGTGTGCATCCTCTACTCCGTGTGTGTGCATCCTCTACTCCGTGTGTGTGCATCCTCTACTCCGTGTGTGTGCATCCTCTACTCCGTGTGTGTGCATCCTCTACTCCGTGTGTGTGCATCCTCTACTCCGTGTGTGTGCATCCTCTACTCCGTGTGTGTGCATCCTCTACTCCGTGTGTGTGCATCCTCTACTCCGTGTGTGTGCATCCTCTACTCCGTGTGTGTGCATCCTCTACTCCGTGTGTGTGCATCCTCTACTCCGTGTGTGTGCATCCTCTACTCCGTGTGTGTGCATCCTCTACTCCGTGTGTGTGCATCCTCTACTCCGTGTGTGTGCATCCTCTACTCCGTGTGTGTGCATCCTCTACTCCGTGTGTGTGCATCCTCTACTCCGTGTGTGTGCATCCTCTACTCTGTGTGTGTGCATCCTCTACTCCGTGTGTGTGCATCCTCTACTCCGTGTGTGTGCATCCTCTACTCCGTGTGTGTGCATCCTGTACTCCGTGTGTGTGCATCCTCTATTCCGTGTGGAACTTTCTAAGGGAAGAGAAAAGTCTCCCCATTCCTAACATCTCGGCATCTCTGGGGTCACTGTAGCCCCCTCCACAAGAACTTTCTGACTTGAGCTGTGGAATAGAACAGAGTTGAGCAGAAGTAAACAGAGCTGGACTTTTCTGCTGGCCTAAAAACAACTCTTAAAACACCTTAGGCAAAGAAACTTCAGAGAGACAGGAGTCAGCAGGTCCCAACAAGAGCACATAGCACCTGACTCTCTACCTTACAATTCATCTTCTCTGCTCCCTGGTGGCCTGGGAGCTACAGACGCTTTGCCAAGCATTCCCTGCTGGCAGAGAAGTGCACAGAAATGCCATCGAGGAAGGAGGAAAATGTTCAACGTGGTGAAAATTGACACGTGGTGAAGCTGCTGGAAGCCTTCAAGAGGGAATAGAGATTCTGGGTTTATCTCCAAGTTTGGGTTCAAATTAGGGGTCTTGGATGCTATGAAGCCTGAGGCGAGGCTCAAGAGAGACCATTGCCTGTATTTGAGCCTCCCTCTTCTACCCATGGCTCTGTGCCTGTCCATTCTGGGTCTTTATTGGGGTCGGGCTGAGCATGGTGGCACATGCCTTTAATCTCAGCACTTGAGAGGCACAGCCAGGTATATCTTTGTGAGATCAAGGCCAACCCAGTCTACATAGTGAGATCCAACCCAGCTAGGACTATGGCGGAGACCTGACACAAAACAAAACTAAAAAAAAACAAAAAACAAAACAACACATTATTTTGGAGTTTGGCTTCCCAGTCAGGTGCACTAACTGGGTTGTGAACCCTCCCAGTTCTTCTGTTATACCCCAGCTGTTTCTCTAGTCCCTGGTGGCCTGGAATTCCCTTATTAAGATTAAACCAATATATCATTGGTTATTGGCATCAATTATTGGCCAAATGACCCTCTCAATATATGAATGTGGACACAGCCAGGGGAAGAGAGAGAGAGAGAGAGAGAGAGAGAGAGAGAGAGAGAGAGAGAGAGAGAGGCAAGATTAGCAAAACAAGACGCATACACACAGCAAATGTTCCCAATTCCTGCAGATTCCATTAGACAGGCTATTTCCATAGGCCTATCTCATAAATCATCTAGACAAGGAAAGGGCTCAGGAAGTAAGAAAGGTGTTGCAAACACTGAACATTGCTAGGACCCAACTCCCATAACTGCTGAGGTCGCCTCCCATGCTGGCTCCACCTTACCACACAGTAGACAGCTGCAGAAGCCTGCAGCCCAGGGACCCAGCATCTGTGCCCCTGCCTCAGGAGAGGTGGAGTCCAGACAAGCTGCTGCTGTCTCCTAAAGGAGAGGCCAGACACACCAAGCACCTTCTTCTAAAGGTTTCTGGTCACACTGAAAGCCAAAGCTCACCAATGAACTTGATAAACCAATTGTACCTGGGAAGAGCAGTACATAGAAAACTGACCATGATTTCTAGAAAGAGGTGAAAACTGAGCAAACAGACATGGATGAGGATGGCTATATCACAGGCAAGCGTGACACGCTTTTCCCAACACAGGCCCCTGGCCCTGGCAGCTGTAGTTACCTACATGGGAGACGCCACCCAGCTTAAGGTCATGTTTGGTCCATCTAGGATGGAGAAATGGCTGAGAGGCTGAGCTCTTAGCGTTAAGGTCCAGACATTCCAGAAGTTACTTGGTGTCTCCACCGCCAGCATAATTCTTGAGTCAGGCTCCTCGGGTAGCTACTGCACCCTGTTAGTATTTATCAAATGATTATTTACATGGCACCATGCTAAATAGCATAGCCTTATCTCATTTGATTCCTACGAGAGCTCTGTGCTGTCCATATTTTTGACATGGTTCTATAGATGAGGAGATTGGTACAGGGAAAGGTTATATAACCTACCCAAAGATCACACAATGTAACAGCAAGGACTAGACTCCAGGTCTCCACTGACTCCAAAGCCTGTACTCAATTAGCAGAATTAGAAAATAGCCTGGCAGGAAAGAGGGTTCTAGAGAGCCATGACGAGAAAAGCATGCACTCTGGGGGCAAGTTTACACTAAACCATCCCACACGCTAGATTCAGCCAAACCAAACCTGGTTGACCTTGGGAAGGGTCCGAGGTGTGGTCAGGAAACAGAATTTCTAAGTGAAGGTAACTGCCCCCCACAAAACCACAAGTAATATGCTCCAAATTTATTGCAAGACATAAGGTTAGGGATGGGGGAATAAAGAGAGCTATATTTTTCTTTCTTTTACATTAAAATTTTGCAGCGAAAGCACATTGAATTATTTCCTCTTTCCTCGGTTCACAAACATGGGACAGAAACCACAAAATTCAAATCCATCCAGAAAATCTTTTCCAAGGGAAATAATCATCTCAATCACAGAACTTTGGCAGGCAGGAGAGATTTGGAGGAACATCAAGAAAGATCTAAGGGTAATGATATTTATTGGTCAGCAAATTAGACCCAGCATGGCAATCCAATAAGACAGCAAGATCAAGCCGGGCGTGGTGGCGCACGCCTTTAATCCTAGCATTTGGGAGGCAGAGGCAGGCGGATCTTTGTGAGTTCAAGGCCAGCCTGGTCTACAGAGTGAGTTCCAGGACAGCTGGGGCTACAGGGAAACCCTGTCTCGAAAAGACGAAAAAAAGAAAAAAAAAAAAAAGACAGCAAGATCTGATGCAAATTGACTCACAAGTTTTCCAGAATCAAGGCACCATTGACACCTGGGTCAGAACTGTGGCGGATCACAGGTACAGCACGGCATTTGGGCTGAGTCTCCGTTCTGGAGTGTCCTCAACCCATGGCCAATGGTCCTAGGTAGGGAAGAGATGGAACTAAGGATCAGGAGAAAGGTTTCAAGTGGAGGTTGTCAAACATGCACATGGGTGTCAGCAGGTGTAGACAGAGCATTGATGAGGGAGGATGTTGGGCAGGAAAGGCTAAGCAATAAGAAAACTAGCAGTAGAGACATTGTTCATTCTCTAAAATGCATAAAGGAGTAGTCCAGGGGACCATGACCACCGGTGAGTGGTGTTGTGCTATGTCCTGTTCTGAGTTCAAAGCTGGACCCATGTTGTCCCCAACTTATGAATACATCACACTTTGCTTCCTTAAACGCTTGTCATAAAAGTGACTTTCTGGCTCTCCTTGGGACATAGGCATGTTTCCTATCTCTGCTCTGCAGACAGACATGGTTTCTTGGGTCAAACTCAAACACTTTCTCCAGATTAACCGTTGTCTTTTCCTGCAGTATTCAGGAGAGGAGTGGACACCTTTCGTGTAAAGGATTTCATTCCTGAAGGCTAACATGGTAATCTGGCTGCACGTTTTCAAACTGAATATTCTTAATATCTCGATTTCTTTCATCCCTTCTATTTCATAGTTCTGTCCATTTGGGGATTTGGAAAGAAGAAAAAAATCCTAGGACTATAAAAATCCCAGCTCTGCCATTGGACATCAAAATACATGTCCCCAAAATGTCCCACTGGTACTCTTAGACCAGGCTTCTTCAACCTCTTCATTATTGACATTTTGGACCACATAATTAAAAAAATTTTTTTACATGGTAGCTCAGGCTAGCCAGGAACTTATGATTATATGGCCAAGACTGATCTTAAATTCACTGAAATCCTCCCAAGTGCTACGATTTCTATAGTAATCCAGCATGCCCTGATAACTCTTTAGTGTATGGGTATTTAGTATATGATAGAAACTATAGAATACTCAGTTGTCTACCCATTAGATGCCAAGAGTTTCCCATCCCAGCTGTTCCAATCAAATGTGTGTCCAAGTAATGCCAAATATCCCCTGGGGTGCCTGGTAAAGCCATCCCAGGGAGGACTGTCTCTGGGGCAATGTATCTTCTGTTTCTGATTGTGGCACTTTGTGGTAAACACCCAGCTGCACTGTTGCTTCCTACCAGCTAGATTCCCACTGCAGCAGCCAGGTCAGGGCCTCACAAAGTAAAAAAAAAAATGCTAAGAACCCCATGGAGGTTGGCTACTGCTCTTTAGAAACACAGGATCTGGGGCTGGAGAGATGGCCTAGCGGTTAAGAGCACCGACTGCTCTTGCAGAGGACCAGGGTTTGATCCCCAGCACCCACGTGGCAGCTGGAAACCGTCTGTAACTCCAATTCCAGGAGAACTCCAGCTCCAGGGGAATCCGACACCCTCCTCTGACCTCCGCGGCATTGCACGACACGGGTGCACAAACCTACATGCAGACAGTACATTCATACACATAAAAAAATAAATAAAAATTAAAAAAAAATAAGAGAAAGAAACACAGGATCTGGAACCCAGGCTCACCAGGAAAGTACATAGGTCAAAGTTGGGATGAAGCCCTTCCCACCCAGCCCATGAGGACTCACAGCTCACTGGCTTACCAGAACACTGTGTGCCATGACCCACTTGCCACTCTCCTGTGGCTCTGAGCTCTGAAAGTGATAGGTGTCCGGCACTCACTACAATCTGACTGTTTAAGATAGTCTTTGGGAGCAGTTGCATGCCTACAGAACATGTGCCCTCACTGCTTCCCCAGGTTACTAGACTCTCTGCAAACTGGCACAGGTGGCCTCTGTGCTGAGGTCATAGGACCAGAGCCCAGCACTTGACAGGCGTGCAGTCTTGCTAGAATGCCCACCAGGAGAAACAACAAACAAATTAGTCTCAGTGCTCCACAAAACCACACTGGGGTGGGCCAGGGGCAGGAGAGGATGAGAGAATTCCTGCCTCCACGGCTGAGCAAAGACCTAGGACTTGAAATCCAACTGCTGCCAAGTCCCACCCACCAGCATCTAAGGCTAAGATAACCCATTTTATTGCCCCTATTAATAATTATGAATTATGATTAGAAATGTGGTTTGTACTCTAAATAACCCTTATAGTTTCCTGCCCAGGTCATCCAGAGTAGAGAAGAGCTGGACAGGAAACTTGAGACAGTCAGAGAGGATGATGGCTACTTCCTCTGGGTGACAGGGACTCAATAATCTAATCCTGTCACATTTTGTTTTCTAGCCTGAAGATTGTGCTGCCCCAGCAAAGCTGGACCATTTAATACTCTTGTCTGTGCTTTGGAAATAAACACCCCTTACAACTTCTAGGGAGAAGAAGCACCAAGTCCTAATGCAAATCCAGTCCCAGTCCTGCTTTGAGAAGGCATTTAAAAAGCAGATGTTTAATATGGGAATCCTATCCAGGGGCACACTCTGCAGTCCCCTATTCTCCCTCCACTATGGCTACTGTGGCCTTCTGTGTGCATTGCACTCTGCAGCATGGGAAGGCTTCACTTGTGACAGTTGGAGGATGTATTTGTATTCTCTCCACCCCTGCTCCTCTATGTTCCATAGGCCTTGGGTTCCAGTGGTACAGGTTCCATTGTAGATATGTCGCTTAGGACTGGGCATCCCCCAGACACATATTCTCTATGTGTGATTAGTCCACAACCAATTACTGCCGGGTGAAGGAGAGTTGATCTTCTTTAAGGGAGTGACTCGAGATAGGCTGACTAGACTCCGGTAGATGAGGGACATCTGGATTCAAAAGTTTTACCCAGATAGGCTTTAACACATATGATAGAATGTATGAAATAAAGTTGGAAGCGATGGGGGGGGCGGAGTGCAGAATGGAGGGGTGGGGCCCAAATATGATTAAGATTTATTGACTAAATTATAATTAAATTAATAATGCATAAAAACTAGACATTAGGGCTGGAGAGATAGCCTAGTGTTTAAGAGCACCGACTGCTCGTGCAGAGGACCCGGGTTCAAACCCCAGCACCCACATGGTGGCTGAGAACTGACTTTAACTCCAGTTCCAGGGGAATCCGATGCTCTCTTCTGACTTCTGCAGCATTGTACGACACGGGTGCACAAACCTACATGCAGACAGTACACTCATACACACAAAAAATATTAAAAAACTAGATATTCATGTTCTTTTCAGGAAAATGGATGCAATTGGAGATTATCACATTCAATGAATCAAGTTTATTTCAGAAAGACAAATATTCCTTCATTTGCAGATCCTAGATTTTATATAGATACATAAAATAGTTACAGTTAATATAGATACAAAAATGTGTGTATGTAGACAGAAAGGCAAAAGTGAAACTGTCAAAGAGGGGCAGAGTATGGTCAAAGTGCATTGTATATGAAATTTGTATGAAAATGTCCCTTTAAAACCTAGCCCTGGACACAAATGAATACACCAGTAAAATCTGTGTAAAATTATTTTATAAATATATCATCTCAACAAAATATAAAGTAAATCAGCGATCACTTCTCCAATGGGAAAAATTATTCCAAATTCTTTGGCCTCATTTACAATTTAATCACCTCAGAGTGTCTTGTAAAACATATGTTAGTGGTGGTGAGCCTATTTAAGTCTTAATGAGCTCTGAGAAAACTTAGAGCTTTTCTTTTTATATATATAACCATTTCTGTTTTAAAGCAATATGGCAACAGTCATTCAGTGTAGAAAGGAGAGGAAAAGATCTATAATCCTGCCACTCCGACAAGACATTTGGAATTCTCTCACCCCAGAGTGGATAAACATTTTTGAGTGTGGGTGGATCAGGTGCAGGATGTTAGCCCCATTAGCATCTCAGGAGGGTCGGTGTTTAATGAAGCAAAGCTCAGAACAATACAGCTGGTGAAGTTTAGGGGAAACTCCCTGCTATCCTATCTGTGTAGCCTGTCTCACAGAAAAAAAAAAATCTCTCTGCCCTGTTGCCTAGTACCCATTCCAGAGCCACCTTCTTTCTTTGTTCTACTTTATTCTCCCTCTCCTCTAAGAGATCGTGAGGCCCCCGGGTGGACCCCAGATGCTTGAGTCTTGTGTGTAGACACATCCCTAGGCTAAGGTAACATTTTACTAACTCCAGTAGAAGTATCCTTATATTTACAGACAAATATCCCAGACACCACTCAGAAAAGCAGCTTCTTTTGCTCCAGATGAGAACAGTACAGAGTCCCACAGCTGGACACACACAGACATGGTCTATGGATGGCTCATGCCTAGGTGACACATCTACAATGCAGCCTCTGCACATAAGACCCAAGCATCATAGAACAAGGACCCCCTCATAGACCTCTACCGAACATTCCATCCTAATAAAAGAGAATACACTTTCTACTCAGCACCCCACTGAACATTCTCTAAAATCGACCACATACTGGGACACAGAAGAAACCTCTACAAATACAAAAATATCGAAATAATTTCATGCATTCTGTCAGACCACAGTGCAATAAAGCTCAACATCAACACCAGGACAAGCCCTCCTGCCTACAAGAACACATGGAGACTAAACAACACACTCTTGAATAATGAATAGGTCAAGAAAGAGATAAAGAAAGAAATAAAAACATTCCTGGAACTGAATGACAATGACAATACAACACAACAAAACCTATGGGATACCTTAAAAGCAGTCCTAAGAGGGAAGTTTATAGCCCTGGGTGCCTACATTAGAAAAACAGAAAGAGCACAAGTGAATGATCTAACACT